>UESW01003928.1:1072903-1128935 GCA_900491605.1 Calamus simplicifolius
CTCAAATCCTATGGATTAAGCGACAACTTGAAGACTATGGTATCACACTTGATAAAACACCTATAAAATGTGATAATACAAGTGCAATTAATCTAACTAAAAATCCAATTCAACATTCTAGAACCAAACACATAGAAATTAGATATCATTTTATAAGAGAACATGTTGCAAATAATGAAATATGTCTTGATTATGTTAATACTGAAGAACAATTAGCTGATATATTTACAAAACCCTTGAGTGAAGAAAGATTCTGTTATCTTAGAGGAGAGTTAGGGATTTGTGATCCATTAGAATGAATTTGAAACCCCTAAGGAAAGTTTATCTAAATTCTTTCAAATCCTTGATCTTTAAGGAAATCTTATCTAGAATTCATATCTAATTGATCTATTCAAATCCAATGATTATTTTATCAATTTTTATGATCAATTTCCGGACACATTTCAGAAATTTCATGTTTTTGCTCTGAAATGGTCTCGGAGCCGACTCGGTGAGTATCGGAGTCGACTCCAGGTTTCTACTGAAACTCTTGAGTCGACCCCTTCTCGGCGCGAGTCGACTCCACTTCGGGATAGTTTTCTGTGACTGTCCGGAGTCGACCCCTCGCTTTGCGGGAGCCGACTCGAAGTGGTCCCAGGTCGATTTATCTAGGGCAGAGTCGACTCGCCGTTCATTTCTATCATCTCGAATCATCAAATACTCTCTCCAAAATACTTCCAGACCTTCCAAATTCCCAAGAATCCCTGATTAACCCTTCCAATAGATCAATGGCCCCTAAAACTCGAGGATCTAACCTTGGTGCGGCCGGAGTAAAGAGGAAGAGAGCGGTGAGGAAGACCGTGAGGCGTCCTGTTCGTGAGCCTTCACCAAGCACGGATTCAACCTCATCCTCCTCGACCCTAATGCTTCTCCATCTACGGCTCCATCACAGGTAGATAGACTTGCTGATAGAATTATAACTACCGGGAGGAAAGTAGATTTTGAATTGTTTGAGGCTGAGGGATTTCTTTTGGGAAGACAGTTGATTGAGATGGGTTGGGAAAAGATTTGCTCCTTAGATTGTCCTACATACCCGCCCTTGTCAAGGAATTTTATAAGAATCTATCTAGAGGAGATAATGGTCTTATAAGCATTGTGAGAGGAAATAGAATTTCAGTGACTGTAGAGCTGCTTTCAAGATTGTTGGATCTACCTATGTCGGGTACATCTACATTTTCTTCTAAGGACAGATGCCCAGCTCTTTCTAGACTACTTAACCGGGAGGTTGTCGGTTTTGAGGAAGTTTTTGCTAATCAGTTATCCTTAGAACTGAGACTGCTCCACAACATCTGCAGTAGAATCCTATTCCCAAAGATTGGGAGGTTTGATTATGTGTCAGAAAGAGATATTTTTGTAATGGATGCAATTGTAACTGGTAAACCCATTAACCTTCCAAGTATGATTTATGGTATATTGCCGATTGTGGAGGTAAGAGAAAATCAAGTTTACCCTACGGCATGATTCTCACTAAAATTTTCAAGCCAAGGGATTGTCATTTCAGATAGTGAGCCAATGAGGAACTTAAGGCACACCGATTTTACAGTTTGGCCACTATACATAGAATGGGTTTTGTTAAGAAGAACGGAAGATGGGAAAGGAAAGGTTTGATGGAAGAAGAGCAGCGGATGCTGAGGCACCGGGACCATCGGTTAGACATTCTTCGCCTGCACCTCCGAGCTCTCCTATTTCTGCTCCTGCTCCTACCCCTGCTCCGTTGTTTGATCAAGCATCATCTTCATCTGTTGGTTTCACAGAACTTCAGTTAAGGCAACTTAAAGGCCTTCTTGATGATCAGTCAGAAAAATTAAAATCAGAGTTTGAAAACAAGTTTATGAATCTCAAGGAAACTCTTTACTCTTTAGATGACCGGATCACCAAGATAGAATCAACCCTTAGCACTTCATCTGAGTCTTTAGTGGAGATCTAAAGAACATATTTGAAGAACTTAAAGACATCTGCGGAGATGGCGAAACATATGCAAAATGCAATGCTGAACTCCAAGATAAAATTTGACTGCTTGCACCTTTGTTGATGAAAGACTGAAGGACTATGTGAAGATACAAACAGATGGAATGAAAAATATAATTGATCATTTGACTAGGATTGTTAGGACTCACTTTTGATGTATTAGATACTCAGTCCTTGCAATGTATTGAAGTTCATGTTATGTTTTACATTTTGACACTTTGATGTAATGAATTGTCTATTTTGAATACTCAATGTATTTCTTCCTATTATCAATGAATGAATGATTTTGTTAAATCATATCGTGAATGAATAAATGAATAAATGATTATGTTTATTGCTTCTCTACCTTTTTGTTGATAACAAAAAAGGGGGAGAGTTTTATAGTTTTATAACTGTATATGTATATGGGAGAAATGATTAATCAAATGATATTAAAATGATTGAATGAATGAGATAAATAATTGAATGAATGGGATATTTATTTAAGTTTCATAGGGGGAGCTACCTCATTCAGGGGGAGCCTAAGCCTATCTATGAAAATAAAATAAATTCTCTAATCAATCATGCATAAACTCATGTTTTTGTCATCATCAAAAAGGGGGAGATTGTTGGGGAGTTGTTGAGAAATTATATGCCCCAATCTTATTGATTTTGATGATTACCAAAAGCCATGAGTATATTAAAAGATGTAATGAGTTTATTTACATGAGCAATGAATTTATTTAGAACAATGAATGAGAATGTTAAAGTATAACTTTAACCAATTTGAAAGTAACTTCAAGCTCCATGTTTAAGCTTTCAAAAAGAAATTTTATACTTCATATTATAATCAATGAGTTTTTGGAACATTTCTTGAATTGATTCCTAATGACAAATTTATTATATTCAAGTCAAAATTTTGATTTAAAATGAATCTGGAACGAATTTCAAGTCAATCAGAAAATTCTCTGATTTTTGATACGTTCCGGAGCCGACTCTAGAGTTTCAGAGTCGACTCCACTCAGAATACAGAAATGACTGTCTGTCTCGAGTCGACCCATGTGATTTCTCGAGTCGACCCCGATTCTGTCGAGCCGACTCCATGACTGTGTGAGTCGACTCCGCTCAGACACCAGAGGTATGTTTTTCTGAGCATTTCTCGAGTCGACCCCAACTTTTCATGAGTCGACCCCCGACTGTCAGGAGTCGACACTTTATTTTTGATGAGTCGACCCTTTGACTTTCTGAGAATTTCTATTTTTGGTATCTCGACTTCGAGCCGACTCGCGAAAGCAGGAGTCGACTCCAGCAAATCTGGGCAAATTTTTCCGAATGCCAACTCAGCGTCAACGGTAAGATTTTTAATTAACGGCTATTTTTCTTTGTTTCTAACGGCTATATTTTTGCAGAATCTATAAATAGAGAAGCCGTTTTCAAATCAAAGAGATACAAATAGAGAGATATTCACTTCAAAGAAAAGAAGAGAAAAATTGGAAAAACAGAGCTTCAGTTGAAAAAATCCGAGATTCAAATTAGAGTGAAAGAAAAAGAGTGAAATCAAAGGAAGCTCCTTCTGTGCTCAAGCTCAACAATCCAAGGAAGCTTCAGAAGAAAATCCAAGAGCTATTCAAGAGCATCTCAAGTGATTTTCAACACTCAAAGAAAAGAGGAAAAGCTCAAATCAACTCCAACGTACATTCCGTGAAGAATCCGAGCTGAGGCCCGATTCTACACTTCAAAAGAGTTGAGGAAAAGAAGAAAAGCTCAAAAGCCAACCATATGCAAATCAGGCTTTTCTAAACTTTATTCTTAAATTTGTTTATCTGCTCATTGAGGAGCTTTGTAACTGAAAAATAATATTTCTATTCTTTGTGTCTAGTTCAATCTGGGGGATTGAACTAGTGGAGGTAGTCTTACCTCGGTACAAGCTTGGTAAAGCTTGTGTTAGGGTTTTTGTGCTGGTGAGCCCTTGAAAACCAGCTGGGTTCGTTGTGTTCCCGGGAAACAACAAGTTTGAGTTGTGAGCTTGTAAAACAACTCTGCTGTAATCAAGGAAGATTATAGTGTGGACCCAAGTGAATCTTGGGAGTGGACGTAGGTATTGGATACACCGAACCACTATAAAATCTCTGTGTTTGCCGTGCTTTCATTGACTCTTTCTCTATCTCTGTTTACTCACTGCACTTTGTATTTATATTGCTATTACCTTCATTCATCTTAAGCAAACGATTTTAAAAGACTAATTTTTAAGAACCCAATTCACCCCCCCCCCCTCTTGGGTTGTCATCTGGGCCAACAACCTGGTAGAGGCCGAGTTAGCCCCGTCGACCGGTGAGCTCGGTGCCTGAATCTTTCTGTCCGTCCTTCGATTTATTGCATGCCGCTACTGATGCTCGTTACTCTTTTATGCAGCAATGAGGGTTTCTGCCAGCGACTTTGAGGCCGTGTTGAGGCAGAAGAGGCAGGCGACTGGAGAGTCATCTAGGCCAGCGAGGAAACCCCGAGAAAGGGAGCCCACAAGACCAGCCGTAGCCCCGACAGCCCCGACACCCACGGGGGAGCCGGCTGAGAAGAAGCTGGTTGTAAGGGTGGCCCGGAAGCCTGCGAGGGCCAAGGTCGAAGAAGGGGAGATCCCGGCCACCACCGAGACAATGGTGGTGGTTTTGGATGGAGAGGAGGAAGCTCCCGCCGCCGCCAATGTGCCCGAGGCGGGGCGGGGCAATGTTGCTGTCGGCCCTCCGACCGCTGTCGAGCCGGAGAGAGAAGGTGCTCCCCCAACCACCAGTGAGGGGGAGCAGGTCGCCAGGGAGGCCCAGAACGGGGCGGAGGCGACCGAGGAGCAAAGGAGGAGTCGGGGAGCTCAACCCGCCAACCGGCCCGGCGCCCGGCCCGCCCCCAAGCCGAAGGCCCACAGGTGGGATAGACGAGGCTGGTTCCCCCGGTCAGTTCAGTGGCGGATGCCGCGCAGGCCTTCCACCTCCTGTCAAGGGTCCGAACCACCGAGCTCGAAGAGGAGACGCGGGGAATGAGTCATTCTGCGCTCCTGGACATGGTAATGGTTTCTGTTGTCCAGGTAAATTTTGAGCACTTGTTACTTTCCCATATTTCTTCTTCTCGTAGCTCACATGTTTCCTCTGCTATAGTTGGTCACTGGAGCGTTGGGCCTTCGCGAGACGCTGGCCCACTCTTCCACCACAATTACCAAGGCCCTGGCGCGTGCCGATAGGTATAAGAAGGAGAGCATGGCACAGGCCGAAAGCCTTGCTCATCTGCACAAGGAAACCTCGGCCCGCGAGGAGAGCTGGGCCGGTCGCATGAGGGAGATGGAGAGCCGGGTCGAAGTTGAGAGCAGCCGGGCCTCCGCGGCTGAGGCCAAGATGGAGCTGGCCTCAGAGAGATTGAGGGCCGCCACGGCGCAGAACGAAGAGTTGACTCAGCGGCTCCAACACGCTGAGGAGGAGACTCGGATCACGGCGGAGAGAGCGGCCGCCGCGGAGAAGGCAGCGGCGGAGGCTGCAGAGAGCAGCCGCTGCGGAGAAGGCGGCAACGGAGGCGGGCTTGGAGAAGGCCGGGGCGGTGGCCTATGCTGACGAGGCCAGCGCCCGCGCTGCAGAGGCCGAGAGCAAGGCCTGGGAGGCCAAGGCCAGGGCGCAGCGGGCCGAAGCCGAGGCGGGGCAGGCCGTGTCCAACTATAAGGCCTCGCCGGAGTTCAAGCAAGAAGTCGTCGAGGCCAGCCTCGACGCTTATATTTAGGGCTTCGAGATGTGCAAAGCCAGAGTATCCGCAGCCCTCAAGATCGACATTGCTGAACTCGAAAATATCCGGCCCGGGGATTCTGACAAGGAGCCTGCGGAGAAAAGGGACGAAGGGCAGCCCGGCCTCGGCGGACCTTGAGTTATTTTTCTTTTACTTTATTGTACGTAACCAGCCTTAGGCCCAATTTTGTATCCTTCTTCAATAGTCAATGAAAAAGACTTTTTTTCCTAACTTTTTTTGTGTTTCGATCCATCCCATCTTCCTTCTTCTAAAAAAAACGCCTTACTGTGCCTTACTCCTTGTAGCCAAACCGTATATGCTGACGGCATTGAAGCCGAATATAGTATCTTCTAAGATGTTCCGCGACTCCGAACTTAGCCAATATCCAAATGCATCTCTAGGATGTAGGCCGGCCATATGAACAGTCACTTAAGATATTTCATGCTGTCGTAGGCTGTTCGCAAGAAGGCTTGCTTACGCATGAGTCCCCAAAGGCTTGGAAAGATCTCCGGGCGGCTTGACGCCAAGCCTAACTTTGGAGGCATATGGATTGACTAGAGATGGTTGAGATTGATTCTGCCATCGTGAGGGGTTTGCGTGTTGCCTAAGGGGTAGCTCGGCCGGGTATGGAGCTGCTAGGGCCTTAACCGACTCGGGGGCACCGCCGTGCCGGGGCCGAGTGGTGTCCCATTAACCACGATGCCAGCGAGCTCCTTTTGAACTGCATCAGAAGTTTGTGTGCCGCCTGAAGGGCGACTCATCCGGGTACGGAGCTGCTAGGGTTTTAACCGACTCGGGGGCACCGCCGTTCCGGGGCTGAGTGGTGTCCCGTTAGCCACGATGCCGACGAGCTTCTTTTGAACCGCTTTAGGGATTTGTGTGCCGCCTGAAGGGCGACTCATTCGGGTATGGAGCTGCTAGGGTCTTAACCGACTCGGGGGCACCGCCGTGCCGAGGCTGAGTGGTGTCCCGTTAGCTACGATGCCGGTGAGCTCCTTTTGAACCGCTTCAGGGATTTGTGTGCTGTCTGAAGGGCGACTCGTCTGGGTACGAAGCTGCTAGGGTCTTAACCGACTCGGGGGCACCGCCGTGCCAGGGTCGAGTGGTGTTCCATTAGCCGCGATGCCGGCGAGCTCCTTTTGAACTGCTTAAGGGGTTTGTGTGTTGCCTGAAGGGCGACTCATCCGAGTACGGAGCTGCTAGGGTCTTAACCAACTTGGGGGTACCGCCGTGCCGGGGCCGAGTGGTGTCCCATTAGCCGCGATGCCGGCGAGCTCCTTTTGAACCGCTTTAGGGGTTTGTGTGCCGCCTGAAGGGCGACTCATCCGGGTACAGAGCTGCTAGGGTCTTAACCGACTCGGAGGCACCGCCGTGTCAGGGCCGAGTGGTGTCCCATTAGCCGCGATGCCGGCGAGATCCTTTTGAACTGCTTCAGGGGTTTGTGTGCCGCCTGAAGGGTGACTCGTCCGGGTACGGAGCTGCTAGGGTCTTAACCGACTCGGGGGCACCACCGTGCCGGGACCGAGTGGTGTTCCGTTAGCCGCGATGCCGGCGAGCTCCTTTTGAACCGCTTCAGGGGTTTGTGTGCCGCCTGAAGGGCGACTCATCCGGGTACGGAGCTGCTAGGGTCTTAACCGACTCGGGGGCACCGCTATGCCGGGGCCGAGTGGTGTTCCGTTAGCCGCGATGCCGGCGAGCTCCTTTTGAACTGCTTCAGGGGTTTGTGTGCCGCCTGAAGGGCGACTCATTCGGGTACAGAGCTGCTAGGGTCTTAACCGACTCGGGGGCACTGCCGTACCGGGGCCGAGTGGTGTCACATTAGCCGCGATGCCGGCGAGCTCCTTTTGAGAGATTTGGTCCTTGGAGGCAAGGGAGAGTAGGCTGTTACGTCAGAAGGGACCCCCCTTTATTGCTCACGCCCTGGGGGAATATATTATTGGTAATATTGGCGAAGGTTATCCGCATTCTAGGTGCGTGGAATGGGTTGTCCGTTGAGCTCTTCTAATTTGTATGCCCCCCAGTGGAGTGCCTCGGCGATGCGATAAGGGCCCTCCCAATTGGGGGATAGTTTGCCCCCCTCAATAGGCTTTGAAACCTCAGCTTTTCTCAAAACCAAATCTCTGCGGCGAAAGACTTTAAGGCGGACTAGAGCATTGTAGTACATGGCCGCTCGCTGACGAAAAGTCGCCATGCGTAGCCTCGCCCGATCATGCGCCTCGTCAATGAAGTCCAAATTAGCCCAAATCAGCGCGGAGTTGTTTTCTTCACTGAAGGACTCCACGCATGGACTGGGTAGTCCGATCTCGACAGGAATGACGGCCTCGGATCCGAAGGCGAGACTGAAGGGAGTCTCGCCTGTCGGGGCTCTGGGGGTCATGTGATAGGCCCATATCACGCTGGGGAGCTCCTCCACCCAACGACCTTTGGACCCGTCCAACTTGATTCTGAGTCCTCTAAGGATGGTGCGGTTCATAACCTCCGCTTCCCTGTTGGTTTGGGGGTGGCCAACGAAAGTGAATCGGTGATGAATGCCCAGCTCATCGCAGAAGACTTTGAATGCTTTATTATTGAATTGGCGGCCGTTGTCCATGACAAGGGTGTGAGGCATGCCAAAGCGGCATATGATTGACTTCCAAAAGAAAGCTTTGACTTTGCCTTCAGTGATCTTGGCTAACGCTTCGAGCTCGACCCATTTGGTGAAGTAATCAATGGCGACTAGCAAGAACTTTCGTTGCCCAGAAGCTGGGGGGAATGGCCCAAGAATGTTCATTCCCACTGAGCGAAGGGCCATGGAGCCGAGAGCGGGTTCATCGGGGTAGATGGTTGATGTTGGATGTGTGCATGGCGCTGGCAACCATCGCATTTCTGAACTAATTTAGCCTAATCCTCCCTCATAGTGAGCCAAAAATATCCCTGACGGAGGCCTTTTGGGCTAAGGATCTGCCCCCCAGATGGTTTCCACAGATGCCCTCGTGGATTTCTCTGAGGATGTAGTCGGCGTCAGCGGGTCCCACGCACTTGAGCAGGGGATAGAAAATGACCTTATGTATAGACGCCCATCGAGGAGGATGAATTTGGAGGCTTTCCACTTGAGCAACCTGGCTTTGTTGTGGCCATCAGGGAGTGTACCATCAGTGAGATAACGAACATAGGCATCCATCCATGTGGGCTCTTAGGTGAGCGGAAGGATTTCCTCGCTATCCTCTATACTGGGTCTTTCCAAATATTCAATGTAAGCACCCTTGCCATACCGCCGGCAGAGGTGGCCAGACGAGAGAGGATGTCGGCCTTGGCATTTTCACTTCGGGAATATAACTAATATTGAAGTAAGCCAGCGAGGAGGTCAGGAGCCGAACCTTGCCCAAGTATTGAGTCATAGCGGGGTCATGCACCTCGTACTCCCCATTGATTTGCCCAGAGACAAGTTGCGAGTCCGTGAAAGCTCTGAGACGCTTTATTCCGAACTCCTGGGCTAGCCTTAGCCTGGCCAGCAGGGCCTCGTACTCAGCTTGATTGTTGGTGGCTTCAAATAGAAACCGCATGTCGCATTCTGTTCTCTCCTGCCTAGTCCGGCGAATGAGGCCGGCACCGCTTTCTTGAGAGTTCGATGCGCCGTCCACATGAAGGATCCAAGTTTTCCCATCTTCGCCTAGCTCAGGCTCGCACTGTTCCTTGGCAACCTCTTCAGTCATCTCCTCTACCCAGGTGCATTCAACTAGAAAGTCGGCCAGAACTTGAGACTTCAGAGCCGGTCGAGCCTGGAAAGAGAGGTCAAATTCTCCCAGCTTGATGGCCCACTTGGCGAGTCAGCCTGAGGTATCCGGACGAGCCAGGATGGCTCACAGGGGTTGATCCGTGAGCACCACAATAGGATGGGCTTGAAAATACGGGCGAAGACGCCGAGCGAGACTATCAGGGCGAAGATGACCTTTTCCGCCTTGGAGTACCTGACTTTTGCATCATGGAGGACCTTACTCACATAGTAGACAGGCCTTTGGGTTCCATCAGTGTCGAGACACACCAAAACTGAACTAACGGCTTCCGAAGAAGCGGCTAAGTAGAGAAAAAGACTTTCTCCGTCTCTTGGCTTGGATAGGAGCATAGGGGAGGACAGAAACGCCTTCAACCCGTCGAAGGCCCTCTGGCAATCGTCAGTCCACTCGAAGCTATTCATCTTCCGCAAGGCCTTGAAGAAGGGCAAGCATCTCTCGGCCGATTTGGAGAGGAAACGACTTAGAGCCGCTATCCTCCCAGTTAATTGCTGCACTTCCTTCTTGCTGGACGGTGGCCTCATGTCAAGTATGGCGCTGATCTTCTCTGGGTTCGCCTCGATCCCCCGCTGGGTCACCATGAAGCCCAGGAACTTGCCTGCCGTGACCCCAAAAGCACATTTCTTGGGGTTCAGCTTAACTTGGAAACGATAGAGTTGTTGAAGGTCTCCTCTAAATCGGAGACGTAATCAGAAGTGCGGGTGCTCTTTGTCAGCATGTCGTCTACGTAGACTTCCATATTCCGGCCTAGCTGGTCCTGGAACACTCTATTCATCAAACTTTGGTAAGTTGCCCCCGCGTTCTTGAGGCCAAAAGGCATCACTCTGTAGCAATAAATGCCCTTTTTTGTCACGAAGGAGGTATGCTCTTCGTCGTTGGGGTCCATCCTTATCTGATTGTATCCTGAGAAGGCATCCATGAAGCTGAGGAGTTCATGCCCAGAGGTGGAATCTACCAGCTGATCAATCCTTGGCAGGGGAAAGCCATCTTTTGGACACGCCTTGTTGAGGTCGGTGAAGTCTATGCAAATCCTTTAGCTCCCATTTGCCTTACGCACCATGACCACATTGGCCAACCAACTGGGTAGTGCACCTCCCGGATGTGGCCGCATGAGTAGCTTGTTAACTTCCTCGTCAATAGCCTTTTGTCGATCAGGAGCAAAGCTTCTCTTCTTCTGGTGGATCGGACGGTGTCGCGGGTCAATGTTGAGCTTGTGGATGATCACTTCCGGAGGGATGCCGGCATATCAGACGCTGACCAGGTGAAGACGTCTGAATTAGCCCGCAAAAAGGCTAAGAGATGCTCCCGGTCCTCTGGAGGAAGGAGTCCGTCGACACGGACGGTCCTTGTCGGGTCATCTCCAAGAGGGAAGGTCAAAAGATATTCAGCTGGCTCTCCTCCTTTGTTAGAGTCTCTAGGGTCAGATGCTTCGAAGGTTGGTTAGCTTCCAGAGGACTTGACACTGCATGATAACAGGGCAGGACTGGGCTGACCTTACCGCGCATCTCCCGACTCCCCCGCCTGTGGGAATTGCACTAACAGACGCCAGGTGGAAATAACTGCGTTCAAAAGGTTCAAACCTGGATGCCCCAGAATGGTGTTATACGCAAGGGAACCCTCACAACCAGGAATTTCATTATTACTGTACTTTGACATGGCGGCATTCCGGCTGTCACAGGCAAAGGTATTTCGCCTTCAACCCTCACGGAGTCTCCAGTAAAACCGACCAAAGGGGTCGCCACAGGCTGAAGGGAGTCCAAAGATAATCCCATCCGAACAAAAGCGTCGTAGGTAAGGATGTCAGCTGAGCTGCCACTATCAACTAATATCCTCTTTACAGGGTGCTTGGCGATCGTCATAGAAACGATGATGCCTTCATTGTTTACATTATCTATGACAACAGATCCCCCCAGGAATTACATTACTCGGCGCCTCCTCCCCCCTCGGCGCTTAGATGCGGAGGTTGATCCCCAGGACACCATTCCGACCGTCCGCTCCGTGGGGGCATTGTCGACCGGGGCCTGAATAGACGGAGGCCCCATGAGGGTCGGCAGCGGCTGCTGCGCCTTCTGCACATATTTGCCGAGGTAGCCCCACTGAATGAGCTCCTCGATGGTCCTGCTTCAAGCTGTAACAACTGTCAGTGTCATGGCCATAGTCCCGGTGGAATCGGCAGTAGCGGCTTTTGTCGGGGAGGACCTTTCTTCATGGGAGGAGGGCGCTGGAGGTAAGGCTCGCCCTCGATCTCCATCAGAATGTGAGATCGAGGGGCAAGGAGAGGTGTGAGCTTGCTCTCATCGGGGACAGGGCTTCTACGCCTGTTGTCGGGTCAACGAGGTGGGTCAGCTCGCCGGTGTCGAGGAGGCCCGCTTGGTTCGCAGCGAGCAGCTTGTGGCTGGAGCTCCTTGAAGATTCTCGGCGGGTGAAGTTGGCTTCATCCGTACAGATATACTTTTGAGCCCGGAGGAGGAGGTCGGAATAAGAGCCCGGGGGCTTCTTATCCAAAGAAAAGTGAAGCGAGACGGGAGGAGTCCTCGCTTCAACGCCAGCGTTGCTACGCGTCATCGAGATGGTAGACCTCGAGGGCGGCAGCTTTGAACCGGGACACGAAGTCCCGTAGCGACTCTCCCTCCTTCTGACGTACGGAGAAAAGGCTGTCTGCCACCCTTGGAATTCATCAGGCGTTGAAGTGTGCCAAAAGCCTTCTCCAGCTCTCGGAAGGAGTCGATGCTGTGAGGGGGCAAGCGCGAGTGCCACGCGTGAGCGGCCTTCCGCAGAGTAGCGGGAAAGGCCTTGCAGAGAAGGGCGTCTGAAGTGCCTTGAACCTGCATCATTGCTTTATAACTCTCGAGATGGTCGAGAGGATCTATCGTACCATCGTACGGGTCCACCTAGGGAACCGAAACCTGGAGGGGACAGGCTCCTCCAATATCCGATGGGTGTAAGGAGGCTGGTGTCGAACTCTTCCTCGGCTGATGGTTGATTTTTCTGGCGAGCTCGTCCAGCCGTCGGTTGTACTCTTCCAGCGCTTTTCCGCCTGTCGGTTGATTGTTGGGGCCCTCCGAGATGGCTCGAGGAGGAAGAAGAAGATGAAGAAGACAGAGAGGGAGACGGAAGTCGAGGCTTCCGCTTTGCTCGTCTTGATGACGTGGCCCCGAAGGGATTTTGCTGGGGCCATGATCAGGGGACCGCAGCCGCTTGGAGGGCTCGTGGTGAGATTTCCTTGGGGAAGCTAGGCGATGACCGGCCTCCCGCCGACCGGCCTCCCGCTGACCGGCTTCCCCCGGCCAACCTCCGCCGACCGGCCTCCCGCCTTGGAGAACCTCCCCTCGCCGACTACTGACTGACGGGGGGAGCGGTTTGGTGTTGGGTGGCTACGGACTGCTGCTGCTGGAGCCCGTGGACCATAGCAGTGAGTTTGGACTTGTTGGGAGAGGGTCACTAATTGCTCCGCTGTTTGGGCGGCTGCGTTTGGTGGTGGGCAGGTGACTGAGGATGGCAACAGGGGGGTTGGCCTCTTGCTGCCTGACTGGCGAGGGAAGCCCCGCTGGACAGCTGATGGAAGCGTCCTGAGCTCGTGTCACCACCATGATTCCAAAAAGAGAAGAGAGGGGGGAGTAGAGTTTGGCCAGATGTAGCACAGGGAAGCCCTGGGATACTTGCTGCGTTCTACACCAACTTTTGTTCCCCTTCCTGGCGCGCCAATCGATGATGCCCAATTACTGATCCTGCACGTCGGAAACGGATGGATTCTCCAGGCTCTGCTTCACCAGGTTACCTGCAAAGAAGTCCTAGGACCGGAGAGGATTCTCCGTGGGACCCTCCGATGCCCAAGTTAGCAATTGAGGTCACAGCAGAAGAGGAGCTCGAATGAGCTCTTTTTAGATGAGAGGGTGCTCCAGAGGAGAAGGGATTTCTCTCTGGGTCTCAAGATAGCGATTTTCCTAGGATTATCGTGCATACCTGTTTACTGAGTGGATTCACCTTTTTATAGGGGTTGACCCTGGCATGGTCACGTGGGATTCCGTGAGGAGGGAATGTCCGTGGAGTTCTTGGGAGTTGCATGAATCTGCGCTGGTTGGTGGGTCCTGTCTCATTAGAAAGGGAGAAAGCGGCCGTTGGTGGGCTAAGTCCCATCAGCCAGCGGGGCTGTTGGGTAGTTGGGTCCAGTCACATTAGCAGCGTGGCCAGTGGTAGTTGGATCTGGCGTTGTCAGGCGGCGCGGGTCAGAGAGGTAGCATCCCGAGCTACCAGGGCCGTGTTGGGGCAGATTTGGAGGAAACCGAGAGTCTCGACTCTCTCGAGGGAGCCGAAGCTTATCTGGGTCGGCCAAGGGTGGTCGGGGCCGCCTTGCCGACTAGGACGTGCCGGGGTGGGCCGACTCGACTAGCTTAGAGACGCCGGGGCCGAGAAGGGCCGACCAGGAAGGGTCGGGGCCGACTCGGCAGGCTCGGAGATGCCGGGGCCGACTTGGCGGGCTCAGAGATGCCGAGGCCAAGAAGGGCCGACCAGGAAGGGTTGGGGCCGACTCGGCGGGCCTGGAGGTGCCGGGGCCGACCAGGAAGGGTCGGGGCCGACTCGGCGGGCGGCCGGGCCAGGAAGGGTCGGGGCCGACTCGGCGGGCCGGGGCCAAAAGGGCCAACCAGGAAGGGTCGGGGCCGACTCGGCGGGCTGGAGACCGGGGCCGAGAAGGGCCGACAGGAAGGGTCGGGGCCGACTCGGCGGGCTGGAGGTGCCGGGGCCGAGAAGGGCCGACCAGAAGGGTCGGGGCCGACGGCGGGCTTGGAGTGCCGGGGCCGAGAAGGGCCGACCAGGAAGGGTCGGGGCCGACTCGGCGGGCTTAGAGATGCCGGGCCGAGAAGGGGAGAGCCGACCAGGAAGGTCAGGGCCGACTCGGCGGGCCTGGAGGTGCCGGGGCCGAGAAGGACCGACCAGGAAGGGTCGGGGCCGACTCGGCGGGCTGGAGGTGCCGGGGCCGAGAAGGGCCGACCAGGAAGGGTCGGGGCCGACTCGGCGGGCTTGGAGACGTCGGGGCCGAGAAGGGCCAAACAGGAAGGGTCGGGGCCGACTCGGTGGGCTTGGAGATGCCGGGGCCGAGAAGGGCCGACCAGGAGAGGTCGGGGCCGACTCAGCGGGCTGGAGGTGCCGGGGCCGAGAAGGGCCGACCAGGAAGGATCGGGGCCAACCGTGGGCTTGGAGACACCGGGGCGCACTCATGCTTTGATTTTACCGAAATTATCCTTGGGGCTACATTAGCCATATCAACATGCATGAGTAACTAACAAGATCTTGAAAGCCTAAAGAATAGCTTTGAGCAAGTACTTCTTGTGGACCAGGGAATAACCCCATCCCTCCACAACCTTAAAAAATAAAAAAAAGAGCCATGCAATAGGATAAATTTTTCAGCTAGCAAGTTCATCAAAACTAATTAAATTCAAGTTAATCACTGTTTCCAAGCAAAACTGCCAAGTAACCATTACATTAATTACCCTACTGGATCTAATAGAGCAATTTATTTCTATGTTAAGTGAGAAAAGTATATTAAAAAGGGAAAAAAAAAGTTGTGCACTAATTTTTTTGAAATATTTATTATATCCTTTGGATGTGATTTAACCCAGGTACCATAATAATTATTTGTAATTATTTTAAATGGCTTTTCCTCTCTCTTTCAAATGTGGATTAAATTAGTATTACATATACTTTGTTGAGATTAATCGGTTTCATGTACCGTATGTTTTATGTATACCCTTTATATTTAACCATTTCACTTCGCTACCATGCTACGAGTCATCTTTCTTCAACATTTCAGATGAGCCGGATGTAAAGAAGTGTATCCTAGATATCTTTCTTATTCCCGGGATGTACAAGCCAAATGGAGCATGAACATGACAAAAAGTTATAGCGAAATCATAGTATATTTTATTAAAATTATGGTCTCTATTATCATAAATGTAGAAAAATTTTATAAATATGATATATGGTAACTTTCTATTGGTTACGCAGCTATATCTTCATCCATTACGAAAAGATGGAAGGTTTAGAATAGCTATCAAATTTCACTAGATACCCAAGTTAAGAAGAATTTATTGTTCATATGATGCATCGAAGGCAAGTTTTTAATAATGCCAATGTACTTAGATAATGGCCCCTTCAACTACTATTTTTTATTATAATTGAAATAATAATATAATTTGCTTAATCAATTCCAATCGGACTTTTTAGAAATAAACTATTGCATGGGCGACAATTAGAAACAGTGAACAATAATGAGAATAATGATATTTCTTTAAAATCATTATCCAAGCTATAAAATTATTACTTTTGTAATTGATGTGCATGAATGGATTTAATTATTGCTTTATGTATAAATAACGATCATAAATTCTATTAAAATGCACCCATTCATATTAGATGATCACTGCATGATGTCCATTATTAAAAAGCCATGGGCGTTAATGTTTGTGTAATCTAAAGGAGGCCTCTGAAATGGTTGCAATACATGATGCATTAAACCTTTTATTCTACATAACTTCTAACTATTTTTATGAAACATAACTGGTGGAATAATTATAAGAATCTCATAGTTTGACATATCTGCAGGCATTGATAGAATCTTTTGATGCACTCTCAAGTTAATAGATATCGCACAAAAGAAAGATCCTTTGGAAGCAAAGCTCAAGGCTGCATTGACTAAAAAAATATTATTATTATATCTTTTTTTATCCTTTTATGGTTTCTATTAGAAAAGATACCATTATATTTCACCTCTATTTTGCTCTGGTAAAGAAACAAACGATTTCCTACCCATGTCCAACATCTTATATTGCTTCTCCAGCAATGAATTTGGCTCCCTTGTTTTTAATTAAAACATATTTTCTGAAAATACTATCTTCCCTCCTACTATTGTGATAGATATTTCTCATGGAGTCTCCTTTTAGTAGAGAAGAAATTAAATGAAACTACTTTAGATCTAACCAATGGAACAGCCCCTCATCAAGAAGGGTTCCCTATTTGTTTCTTTCATGCCTTTGGGCTACTATCAAATATGACTTAATATCTTAAATTAGTTGTACTTTGGTGAAGTTCAGCTGTCGTGTGCTTTAAAAATCATGCGAGCGGTTCTTTGGTTCTTCTCTATTGCAGTGCTTTAAGATTTGTGTTCCGGCTATCTCCTTCCCCGATCTCCGGCAATCTTCATCGCCTTGTTGTGTGCTTCTCCTCTGTCCTTTATCCTGTCACCCCTTGTCTTCCAATGGCTTCCATTGGGACTGAGGAGGATCGGGCTCCCAGGAGAAGGGCATCGAGAATGGGTTTAAATGCGTTTCGTCGTCCCCCTCTCCGGCAGAGGTGATGAGGCTGAAGACCAGATTCTCGGATGTTGTTCGGGTTCCGGTGTCGGTGCTGGAAGAGGAGATGGCGGGGTGGCAGCAGTGTGCTGTTCTTGCTCGTTCTTTCCTCAAGTGGGTGCCGGTTGAAGCCTACATCAGGGAGTTTAGACGAGCTGAAATTCTCGGTGTTATCGTCCCTGTTTCCCTAGCTTTTCGCTGCCACATCTTCTGCTTTGAAGATCCGGCGACATGCGAATTGGTCCTCAATCGCCCATGGGTGATCAACGGACAGATCATCGGGACTGAAGCTTGGCGTCCGGAATTCTTTCCGGCCGAGAATTCTATCTCCTCTGCGCTGGTTTGGATGAGGATGCCCAACCTTCCAATGGAGTTCTGGAAGGAGGACATTCTCAGAGCAATCTCGGAGCAAGCATGGACCTTTTGTTGTGCAGATGCTGCTACAATGTCAAAGAACAGGGAGGCTTCACAAGGGTGGTGGTCCATGTTGATTTGTGTTGCCCTCTCCGGCATGGGACCAGGGTTCAGGGGCTTCAGGGACCATTCTGGCATCAATTTGTCTATGAACCCTTGGAGGGTTTCTGTCCGAGATGCGGATCTTTGCATTTGGATGGTCTTTGCTCGCTGGTGGCCATGACTGAGGCGGAGGATGCAGCCAGCAGCTTCGTTTTTGGGCCATGGCTGGCTGCGGTTCGTCAACGAAGGTCTACAGCAGTCCCCTGGTTAAGCCATCTTCGACTGTCTCTGCTCCCAGTTCAGTCCCTTTGTCGGAAGCAGTGGATTCAAGCCTGAAGGAGGGATGGAAGGCTCCGTCGAAGGTGGGTCATAGATGCCCCCCTAGGTCAGTGAAGACTGCTTCGATCAGTCATGAGCTGGGAGGGGTGATGGATGGCTCAGCTTCCGTGGCCGTGCCATGCCACCAGGTGGGTGCCGGTCTGAAGGGTCCAGAAAAAGGGAAGCAGTTGTTGGTTAAGGAGGGAGGGGAGAAGGATTCATCCCCTCTGGTGGCCGTGCCGGTCTTTCAAGCATGTGCCGGTTTTAAGAGTTCAGAAAGGGGGAAGCTGAAGGTGAATCAGATTGGGTTCTCTGAATCTAATTTGACCCAATCCCTAGTTATTGTTAACCCTTTTGCATCTTTGGCTTTGGTTTCCACTGATGGTAGCCAAGTGGAGAATAGGGAAATGGTTTCAGGCCCCCTCAAGCGGGCGAGACCAGCTGATTGCCTACCTCCCAGGTCTATCCCCAAACCAGATAAGAAAAAAGAGAAAGGTAAGGGCAATATTGTCAAATGCAGAGTGGATATCATCCCTTCTTCACACAGATTGCCCCAGCCCCCCTGTTTCCAGGTAATAGGTCGGGAGGTGGAGATGGCCAACCCAGATAGGCCTATAGACCAGGAGTGTGAGGCACCTTCTGAAGATCTCTTGGGCCAGGGTTCAGCTAGTATTGTTGCTGATTCAGAAGTCCTGCAAGATTGTTCTATTCAAAATTCTGTGGATGGTTCGTGGTCGGCAGGGCACCATTCTGATAGTCTGATGACAGAAGACCAGGAGGGGGTCCCTGCTACCTTCGGTTAATTAATGAAAATCTTAATTTGGAATGTTAGAAGTGCTAATAAACCCTCATTCCGTTCCTCTTTTGGTAGATTGATTCAGCTACATAATTTTGATATATGTGTCCTTTTAGAAACCAGGTTGTCGGAAGATAGTATGGTGCGGTTTCGGAGGCAGATTGCCCGGTCCTGGTCTTCCTATGCGATGGAGGCTATGGGTCTGTCTGAAGGTATCTTGGCTATTTGGCATGACTCTGCTATCACGATTGATGCATTTCATCACAGTAATCAGCAGATTGGCCTTGTTGTTTCTGAAGGGACTTCTGACCCCTGGTTCCTATCGGCGGTCTATGCCAGTATGGATTACCGTGAGAGACGGGTTCTTTGGTCCGAGTTGACTTCCCTCCTTGCTCAAGGGATTCCTTCCATTATTGCTGGTGACTTCAATTGTATTAACGAGGCTAATGAGAAGAGAGGGGGTAGGAGAGTCACCAATTCTGTTGATATTAATGAATTTAGGTCATTCATCGGGTCTACTGGGCTGATGGATCTGAGGTACTCGGGGCCCCAATTTACTTGGTGTAATAACCGACAGGGGACAGCGCGGGTCTGGGAGAGAATTGATAGAGCTTTAGCCATAGCTCAATGGCTCCATAAGTACCCTGCTGTCACTGTTACTCACCTCCCTAGGATCGCCTCAGATCATTGTCCTATTTTGATTTCCTTGGAGGTTGATTTACAGCAAAGGAAACATTTCATATTTGAACGATTCTGGACGGTCCATTCTGTTGCTCGGACCATCATTTCTCAGATTTGGTACCTTCCTATCAGGGGTAATGCTGTTTATCAGTTATCTCGCCGTCTTATGCTGGCCAAACGCAGACTTTCTAGATTGAATAGACTTGAGGTTGGAGATCTGGTAAGGCAAGTAGAGCAGGCTGAAGCTGTTATATGTGCCCTTCAGTCGAAGAAGGACCAGGATGGATTTCTATTAGATTCTGATCTCTCCTTGTTGCGAGAGAATCTTGCTCGGCATCATTCCCTTCTTCGCCAGCAGGAGTTATATTGGAGGTAGAGGTCCAGGATTTAGTGGATCCGTGAAGGGGATCGTAATACCAGATTCTTCCATCAGGCTACTCTGAAGCGGCGAGCAGTTAATAGGATTGGAGGTTAGCTGATGCTGAGGGGAATTATTAGGAGGATATTCATTCTATCCGGTTTGAGCTTCTCCATTTCTTCCAGTCTAGATGGTTTGAATCTAGTGGTGATGGAGCTCCGGTTATTCAGGTATCCGATTCCAGGAAGGTGTCCTCTTCGGATAACGCCATGCTTGTGAGGCCTATCTATGTGGAGGAGGTTCGCCGGGCCCTTTGGGAGCTTGGTCCAGATAAGGCCCCAGGGCCGGATGGGTTTTCGCCTTTCTTTTTCCATCACTATTGGGATATTGTCGGGCAGGAGGTGGTTAGGTTATCCAGTTTGTTTTCCAATCTAAGCACATTCCTAAGGATTGGAATCAGACTCTTATTACTCTTGTGCCCAAGCGCTCGGATGCTTCTCTTCCTCAGCATTTTAGGCCGATCAGTTATGTACTACTTTATACAAGGTATGTGCCCGTCTCTTAGCCAGTCGCCTCCGGGCAGTGATTCCCCATCTTATTTCTGAGGAACAAGGGACGTTTATTAGAGGATGGTCTATCTTGGACAACGTCCTCATCACTCAGGAGTTTATGCATGATCTCCATAGAGCTCCTGCAGACGGTGTCTTATGGCTATTAAGCTTGATATGAAGAGAGCTTATGATAGATTGAGTTGGGCCTTCTTGTATGTTCCCTTCAGGAGTTCAGTTTTGACGAGATGTTTATTGAGTGGGTTATGGCTTGTATCCAGAGGCCTTCTTTCTCTTTGATCATCAATGGGAGCCTGACCAAGTTTTTCATTCCTCTGTGGGATTACGTCAGGGGCGCCCTTTATCCCCCCTCATGTTCATCTTGGCTACGGATGATCTTTCTCGTGCTTTCCATCAGGCTCAGCAAAATCAGAGGATTGTCCCATTTAAGGTGGGGGATGAGGGCCCTTCCATCTCTCATCTCTTGTTTTCCGATGATTGTATCCTTTGGGTCAGGCCTCTACTGATAATGCGGCATCCTTTGATTCTATTATTCAGCGTTATTGTCAGGCTTCGGGTCAAAAGGTCAACCTTTAGAAGTTTTCTATCTGCTTCAGCCCAAAGACTTCCAGATCCATCAGTGAAGCTATCATCAATCAGCTAGGAATCTCTACTCAGACTGATCGGTTTATGTATTTGGGATCCCATGACCGACAGACGACCTCGTTGTGCTGACTATGTGGATCTTGAGAGGTGGGTCTGCCAGCGTATCGATGGTTGGCATGTTACTGGTTTATCTATGATGGCTAGGGTTACCATTGTTCGGTCGGTTCTTTCCTTCCTTCTGCTCTATATGCTTTCGAATGCGGCCATCCTGACTACTTGCCTGAGGAGGATCGAGAGATACTTTAGAGATTTTCTAGAGATTCTATGCAAGACGAGCACAGTATTCATCTTTTATCTTGGGAGATTATCTGTATGCCAATTCAAGAAGGTGGTATCGGGATCCAATCCCTAAAGGTCAGTCGTCAGCTTTATTGGCCAGACATGCATCTCGTTTCCTCCTGGAGCCACAATGTCTTTGGAGCTCCATGATGTGTGCGAGATATGGTGATTGAAAGTCTGGGGAGTACATAATGCCGCCCCAGGGATGCTCTTCCTTTTGGAAGGAGGTGTGTCAGTTTGGTGACTCTATCATGAAGAACATCTCTTGGATGATCGGTGATGGTCATTTTATTGACGCTATTCATGATTCTTGGATTTCTGAGCTCTCTCTATCTCAGTGGCCCTCATTTATCAACACTGATATTCCCATCAACTTGAGGGTTAAGGATTTGATCTCATCAGATCCCCCTCCTGGCATACCCCATGGTGACCAGTCTCTTTAGTGAGGAACTCTCTCAGCGGATTCTCTCGATTCCTCTTATCTCTGGTCCCTCGGCTGATGTTAGGCTATGGTAGTGATCCTCCCTCTCTAGGGCCCCTTTAAGGGACCTGATGAAGATCTTTAGGCCTCAGCCTCAGGAAACAAAGGATGCTGCATGGATATGGTCACTCCTCACTCTTTCTAGGGTTCAGCTTTTTATCTAGAAGCTTCTTTGGGACTGCCTTCCGACGAGTGCCCTGCTCTCTCGTAGGGGTGTGTCTATCCAGCCGACCTGCCTCCTGTGTGGTTTGGAGGATGAGTCTACAGACCATGCTATCTTCAAATGTCCAAGAGCTAGTCGGATTTGGTACTTGATGGGCTATGGTTATAGAGTTGATGCTTATGGTTCCCCACGTCCTCTCTTTTTCAGGATCTTTGGATGGCTCCTCAGCATAAACGTGGTCTCTGGGCAGCCACGGCTTACTAGATTTGGTTATCGAGGAACCAGATTATATTCTCGGAGGACTTTATTTCTTCACATCGGCTTGTGAGGAAGATTAGATCTTTGTCCGCGGATTGTGCCCGTGCTACTCAATCGGTTGGTTATGACATCTCTGGCCTCTGGGGTTCCCCTGCTGTTTCAGCAATGAACCGGCGTACGGTTTTTATTTCCTGGGATCCCCCCTCCAGGGTTCGTCAAAATCAACTTTGACGGGAGTGTCCATGGTAGATTGGCTAGTTCGGCCTTTATCATTCGTGGGCCTCAGGGCGATATGCTGGCGGCAGGTGGATTCGGCATCCTGGATTCTTTTGTCCCTATGTCCAAGCTTTATGCTGCTTGGGCAGTTATTTCTTATGCTTCTCAGACTCTTCGAGCACAAAGGCTTATAATCGAGGGTGATTCTATGGCAGTCATTCGGTGGCTACGGAAGGAGAGTGTTCCCGAAGCATCCACTAATCTGATTCTCAGGGATATATGGTCCATCATTCAGGAAGTGGATACTGCTCAGATCCATCATGTTTTTCATGAAGCCAATACGATGGCTGACTGGGCGGCGGCTGTTGTGGCTCAGCACGTAGGTTATAGGATATGGAGGATGGGTGACCCTGCCCTCTTGTTTTGTTGTAAATATTGTATTCGGATGTATCTGGGCTAACTTGCACTAGACTAGTGTGACCGCCCGCATGTACCAAAAAAAAAAAAAAAGAAGAAGTTCAGCTGTCTTTTGCTTAATAAATAGACTGCTAAATTTTCTTCAGAATTTTATCTCATCAGCTTATCTAATAATATTATTACAACAATGATAACAGTTTTAATTCTAAACTAATTAAAATTAACTACATAAAAATTATTAGTAAAATCCTTGCGAACAGAACAACTTCATCACTTATTTTTCTTATTATAATAAAGCTCGATTGATATTAGTTGAAGGGAGTTAGATAATTATCAGCTATTGTTATAAAAGAAAGGAGAAAATTCTCAAAAACTTGATTTTAGAAAATCTTTTAGTAGTGAAATATAAGTTTTTTTTCTTTTATCAACATGAATATAATAGGGCTCGGATCTAAATACATTTCTTGAATTTCTTCTATTCTTTTACATACTAAAGTAACCATTCTCCTTGATGGAAAATCTCGATGTAACAGATCATTTGATTCAGGGGACATTCTATAACCTTTTGGTTTCAGACATTTTCATCATACTTTTGACTTCGCTGGCTGTAGGAAAGCGGCTTCCATTGCCATCATAAGGCCCAATATCACCATAAGAATTGAGTTAGTTGGAAATTCACTTTGAAACCACCAAATGGAGGCGTGAAAGGCGGGGGACTTGCTTGAGAAGCTTGGCAGGTTTCAAAGTATTCTTTGAATTAGGACAAGAAGTTGCTTGGCCTATCAGTTTCTATGTTGTTAGGTGGAGCAGAGCTGAAAGGGATGTGAGGTGACATGCATGATTCAAGCGGAGTGCAGGAAGGTAAGCTCTGTGACCCACGTACGGATGATGAGAAGAGAGAGAGAAAGAGAGAAAGTTGAAGAAAAAGAAGAGAGGAGATATGAAAGAGGAGACAAGAGAGAAAAGAAGAAAATTTATTCTGCCAGCTTGGCATCTCTGTGATTTCTCTGCAATGTGTTTTTCCATAAAAAGACCTCTTTTCGTATGAATTTTCTTGCATTTTCTCACAATTATTTTCTCTTGTTAAACTCTTATAAAAGACTAAATAATTCATTTAATATAGTGGATCTCTAGCTCTCTCCATTGATGTAGTCCATATTTTAAATGAACTGATGTTTTATGGCAGTTTTATTTTTTTATTATTTGATCTAACTATTCCTAGAGTTGTAGCAACTGGTTCCCAGGAATTGATTGTGACCCTTGGACTGATTGGCAATTTGGACAGGCAGCACCTTTTGAATACTCCTCTTGATACCATGGTTTTTTCTTTCTGGAATTCTATTACAAATTCCTGGGCTTGTGTTGTTCTCATCTCTAATAAAACTTATATGAAGCTTAAATACCTGGGTAATGTATATACCATCGCTTTTGTATGCTTTTTGGATAATGATAAACTTGATAGGAAATGATTTATTAAAGAAGTTTTTTTATATTAGGTTCTTATATTGCTTTATTAATCATGATTATGTTATTTTTCACTTGAGTTCAGAAAAAGCTAAAGGTGTATTTGATATTTTTAGATTTTTTTGTGCTTTTATTTTTAAGAAAATAAGAAAATATCTATAAAAATATGTTTGATGATTAAAAATAAAAATAATATATTAAAAACACAACTCTAAAATAATAAAACACTAAGTTCAAATAATTTTAAATTATTTTTATTAAAAAAGAGAATAGAAAACGAATGCTTGAAAATTGAAAAATATAAAGTAAATAATAATTTTTTTTAATTCTTTCATCTATCTTTCTAAAAGATGTGGATAATAATAATAATAATAATAAATTAAAAAAAAGAAAATATTTTTGAAAACTAAATGCTGCTAATTTTTTTTTGTATGGTTAGATATTAAAAGTAAACTATACTTCCTCTTAACAAAAAAAAGTTGTATCATTTGCTCCTCTTATCTAGCCATAGGCAATTGAAAGCATCAGTCTTCTTCATATCAAATGTTTATTTGCTTCAATTATCAAGAGAATTATTTTTAATACTTGCAGCATTCAGTAGTGTAGATTTAGTGGCATGAGAAGTCTTGAGATATATAGAAGGAGAAGATCACAAGCATGTCCCCAAGCTTTTCTTGGCAGCTTTCTTTTGCCCATCTGCAAGTCATGAAAGAATCCTCTGACTGGCATTTTGTTCACAACAATGTTCTGATAATTTTCTCCTCCTAGAAGATTGTTGGAACTCCCAAATCCCAACTCTTTTTCCATTCTTCCCTACCTTTTAGTCTTGTTTGAGCCTCTGCTCCTTGCTTTGGCTCTCTCTGCAACTTCTCTTTCTAAATGAAATGGATGGTGATATGACTGATCCCAACGCCGTCAGCAAAGGCAACGGTGATCACTATCGTTTCCCACCCCCGGCACCCCCTCGGGGTTGGGAGTGGGGAAATCATACCTTAACCCCGGGGCCCCTACCGGCCCGGGCACATCCTCATTTCCCCATTCCCGGCACCCCCTCGGGGTCGGGAGTGGGGAAATCATACCTTAACCCGGGGCCCCTACCGGCCTCGGGGCACATCCTCGTTTCCCCATTCCCGGCACCCCTCGGGGTCGGGAGTGGGAAAATCATACCTTAACCCCGGGGCCCTACCGGCCTCGGGGCACATCCTCATTTCCCCATTCCCGGCACCCCTCGGGGTCGGGAGTGGGGAAATCATACCTTAACCCCGGGGCCCCTACCGGCCTCGGGGCACATCCTCGTTTCCCCATTCCCGGCACCCCCTCGGGGTCGGGAGGGGAAATCATACCTTAACCCCGGGGCCCCTACCGGCCTTGGGGCACATCCTCATTCCCCATTCCCGGCACCCCCTCGGGTCGGGAGTGGGGAAATCATACCTTAACCCCGGGGCCCCTACCGGCCTCGGGGCACATCCTCATTTCCCCATTCCCGGCACCCCCTCGGGGTCGGGAGCGGGGAAATCATACCTTAACCCCGGGGCCCCTACCGGCCTTGGGGCACATCCTCGTTTCCCCATTCCCGGCACCCCCTCGGGGTCGGGAGCGGAGAATCATACCTTAACCCCGGAACCCCCACCGGCCTCGGAGTGCACCGCCAACGCACTGCTCAACCGCCGACGCGCGGTGCTCACGCACGACTTTCAGCCCATGGCTGTGCCTCGCCGTAGTGTACCATCCGGTACCTCCGTGATTGTGCTCCAATACGGAGGGCCATGCCTCATAACGATGTTTGGCGTGTTGCATGCCCCTGTGCGTGACCGAGCCTTGCCACAGCATGCCATCCAGTACCTCCGTGATTGTGCTCCAATACGGAGGGCCATGCCTCATAACGATGTTTGGCGTGTTGCATGCCCTGTGCGTGACCGAGCCTTGCCACGGCATGCCATCCAGTACCTCCGTAGTTGTGCCCCAGTACGGAGGGCCATGCCTCATAGCGACATCTGGTTCACTGCATGTTTCCGTGCGCCACCATACCTTGCTAGGGTGTACGATTCGTTACCCCTAGCAACGGCGCCCGGTCCCATACACCGGTGACGATACAACGAAGACCTTCCCAAAGCGGCAAGTCACGGCATTCAGACAGGTATAAAGGACACACATTCACGCTGTAAG
This sequence comes from Calamus simplicifolius, assembly GCA_900491605.1. Lineage (NCBI taxonomy): Eukaryota > Viridiplantae > Streptophyta > Magnoliopsida > Arecales > Arecaceae > Calamus > Calamus simplicifolius. The sequence goes on from UESW01003928.1 coordinate 1,099,029, forward strand.
TGGGATCCAGACCCTGGTTTTTCTAAGCTTTCTTCCTCCCTGCTCAAAACCCTAACTGCCTCAGCTTCTCTTCGCGGGGGTGGTTCTTTGTCTGAACCCAAGCCACTGACTTGATCGTCGGAGGGTCCCCACCGGTGCCACCGGTCTCGGGGACTTTTCTTGCAGGACTTTCCGGAGCGAGACGTCCGTTTTCCCCGACGTTTGAAGAAGGTGACTTGGCGTCATCAGATTGGCGCGCCAGGTAGGGGGGTGTGTGAGAAAGACTTCGAACCAGCAGCCTTCTTTCCCGTCTTCAAGATCCTAAAATCATGGTGACAACTCGAACGAAGGGAGCTTCAGCCGGTCGCACCGGGGGGCAGCGCTGCGGGGCTGGTCCACCCGCGGAGGCCCCCCCGACTCTCGCATCTTGTTTTCCTGAGCCTCCGGACCTCCAGGGGGCAGGGCCTTCTGCTCCGCAGAATGACGCCCCCGCGTCTGCTCCACATCCACCTCAAGAAGATCGATTTGCTGCCCTGGCCACCCAGGTCCAGTCGCTGGCGGCGGTGGTCATGGGCATGCAGCAGCAGCAGCAAGCAGCCCTGCGGCAACCGGAGCCGAACCCATCCATCCCTGGAGTGATGCAGCCTAGCCAGCACTCCTCCCGCCGGAGGTCGCCCGTTCCTGCAGATCATCACAGCAGATCCCCTGCCAAGCCGCATCATCGCGGGGCGTCCAAAAGGCCCCGGTCTCCTTCTCGCCACGCCAGCATCTCTCCCAAGCGGCGGCACGGAAAGGAGGCGGAGCGCACGCGCCGGCATCGCCGTCCTCGCTCCTCTTCTGCGTCCTCGGGGGAGAGCTCTGTTGATGGTCGGATGCCTCGTCGGGCTGAGCGTCGAATCGAGGAGTGCAACCAGAAGTTGGAAGAACTTAGCCGTCGAATCACCCACCTGCCGGAGACCGACCATGACAGTCGGCCTCCCCTGTCCCGTCGCATCATGGGGGAGCCAATCTCCACCCGGTTCCGCCTTCCCCAGCTGGACCCTTATGACGGGACCACGGATCCCCTGGATCATCTGGAAAGCTACAAGGTGCTCATGCAGGTCCAGGGGGCCACTGATTCCCTCATGTGTGTGGCCTTCCCTGCCACTTTGAAGAAAGCTGCTCGAGCCTGGTACTCTCGCCTGCCGCCACGGAGCATCGACTCCTTTCGCCAGTTGGAGCGGGCTTTCCTGGCCCACTTTGATGCCTGCCGGAAAATCCCGAGGGTGGCAGATAGTCTATTTGCCGTCCAACAGAAGAATGGCGAGTCCCTGCGGGACTATGTCGCCCGGTTTAAGGAGGCCGCCCTGGAGGTGTACAACTTGGAAGATTCGGTGGCTACTTTGGCCCTGAAACGGGGGCTCCGCCCTTCCCGTTTCGCGTACTCACTCGACAAGAAGCCGCCGAGTTCCTACTCCGAACTTCTAATCCGCGCCCAGAAGTACATCCGGGCGGATGAAGCTGACTTTTCCCCGGCGCGAGGCTGGTGGGAGTGTACCCCGGAAGCCAACCCAGCCAGAACCTGTGGAGACCCGCCCCAGGAGGCCCGAGCCTCCTCGCCGACCAGACAACCGACCTCGACCCCCCGCACCAAGGGACGGGCCTTACACCCCGCTGCTTGCTCCATATCCCAGATCCTGCTGAGATCGAAGGGGAGCCCTACCTGCAACGTCCTCCTCCCATCAACCCGAAGATCCCCCGGAACAAAAATCTCTACTGTCGTTACCACCGGGACCATGGCCATAACACCGATGACTGCCGGCAGCTGAAGAAAGCTATTGAAGACCTCATTCAGCAGGGCCACCTGAGGAAGTTCGTCCAAAGAAACAACCCAGGAGCTCCTGGCCCGTCAGCGCCTGCGCCGCCGAGGATTGATAACGCCCCGACGGAGAAGACGGTGGCAATGATCTCCTGGGAGGCAGGAGGCCCGTCGAAGAGACCAAGGGGGGAGGGAGCGGTGGAGGCTGTAATTCCTTTTTTTGAAGAGGACCTAGAGAGGGTTGTAAATAAAGATGATGATAGCGTCGTTGTGTCCATGACGATCGCTAAGCACCCTGTAAAACGGATCCTGGTTGACAGTGGAAGTTCGGTAGATGTTTTAAACTACGACGCCTTTGTTCGCATGAACCTGTCGCATGATTTGCTTCGACCTGTTGTCACGCCCTTGATGGGATTCACGGGGGATTCGGTGAGGGTCGAGGGGGAAATTACTCTTCCTGTGACAGCCGGGACGGCTCCGTGCCAAAGCACTGTCCTTGTAAAATTCTTGGTAGTCCGTGTGCCCCTGGCGTATAACGCGATCCTTGGAAGGCCCGGACTCAATCTCTTGGATGCCGTCATTTCCACTAAGCGACTCCTGGTGAGGTTCCCAACCACCGGCGGGATCGGCGAGATGCGGGGAGAGCAGGACCTGCCGGCGCCATGCTATCATTTGGCCCCCAGTCCCCAGGGGGCAGCACTTGCACCACCATCGGCATCGGTACCGGAGATCCTTGACCCACGGGACTTGGGGAGGAGGGGGAACCAGCCGAGCAGCTGCTTACCTTCCCCCTCGGGGAGGACCCCGCGCAGACGGTGCGAGTTGGAGCCTCGCTTTCGGACGAAGCCCGTGGCCAGCTCCTCACATTTTTGCGGGCGAACGCCGACGTCTTCGCGTGGTCGGCATCTGACATGCCCGGGATTCCGGAGGAGGTGATTACACACCAGCTCAACATCCGACCGGAGTGCCGGCCCGTCAGGCAGAAGAAAAGGAGTTTCGCTCCGGACCGGCAGAGGGCTGTTGACGAGGAGGTGCGGAAGCTGTTGGCGGCTGGCCATATCCGCGAGGTGCACTACCCCGACTGGTTAGCAAATGTCGTGATGGTCCGGAAGGCCAGTGGAAGCTGGAGGATGTGCGTGGATTTCACCGACCTCAATAAGGCATGTCCCAAGGACAGTTTCCCGCTTCCCCGAATCGACCAGCTGGTAGACGCCACCTCCGGACACAGAACGCTCAGCTTCATGGATGCGTTTTCGGGGTACAATCAAATCAAGATGAGCTCAGCGGATGAAGAGGCAACCTCGTTTGTCACAGAGAAAGGAATCTACTGCTACAAGGTGATGCCCTTTGGACTAAAAAACGCTGGGGCTACTTACCAAAGATTAATGAACAAGGTGTTCGAAGGTCAGCTGGGACGCAATATGGAGTATATGTGGACGACATGCTGACCAAAAGCACCAGCACAGAAGACCATGTGATCGACCTCGGGGAGACTTTCGGCAACCTGCGCCGGTACCGAATGAAGCTCAACCCCCACAAGTGCGCCTTTGGAGTGGCGGCTGGCAAGTTCTTGGGCTTCATGGTGACCCAGCGCGGGATCGAGGTCAACCCCGACAAGATCAAAGCCATCCTAGAGATGCGGCCTCCCGCCAGCAAGAAAGAGGTGCAGCGCCTAACGGGAAGGGTGGCGGCCTTGAGTCGTTTTATGTCAAGGTCGGCGGAGAGGTGTCTGCCCTTTTTCAAGGCGCTGCGCAAGATTAACGGTTTCGAGTGGACGAAAGAATGTCAGAGCTCTTTTGAAGAATTGAAGCAGTTTCTCTCCACTCCACCGTTACTGTCTAAGCCCGAAAATGGGGAGGAGCTTTTCCTGTATCTGGCCGCTTCCCCGGAGGCCGTTAGCTCGGTACTGGTTCGCATGGATACCGACGGGGCCCAGAAGCCAGTCTACTACATCAGCAGGTGCTCCATGACGCGGAGACCAGGTATTCAAAGACTGAGAAGATTATCTTCGCTTTGGTGGTCTCTACTCAGCGCCTTCGGCCTTATTTTCAAGCTCACCCCATCGTGGTGCTTACGGATCAGCCCTGCGAGCTATCCTATTTCGCCCCGACACCTCCGGCAGGCTGGCTAAGTGGGCCATCAGGCTAGGCGAGTTCGATCTGTCCATCCGGCCGAGATCGGCCATGAAGTCTCAAGTGTTGGCGGATTTCCTAGTCGAATGCTCCTGGACCGAGAAGGATGTGAAGGAGGTGCAACCAGAAGAGTTTGTGGACCCCCCTCATCCGGGGAGGTGGAGGACTGGATCCTACATGTGGATGGAGCGGCAAACTCCCAGGGAAGTGGAGCCGGACTCATCCTTGCAAGCCCGGAGGGGGACGTGGTAGAGTACGCTCTCAGATTCCAATTCCCGGCGACCAATAATCAAGCGGAGTACGAGGCCCTGTTGGCGGGGTTGAGACTGGCTAAGGAGCTGGGCGCGCGGCGCTTGAGGGCCTTCACAGACTCTCAGCTCGTTTCTGGGCAAATTACTGGTGAATACGAGGCTAGAGACCCGATCATGTCCCGCTACCTAAGCAAGGTGCGATCCCAGGCGTCTCATTTCTCTTATTTTCGCGTCAGCTATATCCCCAGGGCAGAGAATGCCAGGGCTGACTCGCTGTCCCGCTTGGCCACTTCGGTCGACGGGACGTTAGGAAGAACGTATGTGGAACATCTACCAGTCCCAAGCATCGAGGCGGCGGATGAGGCGTTACCAGTGGAGCCGGAGCCTCTTGGATGGATGCCTACATCCGATACTTAACCGATGGTACCCTCCCAGGGGACCCTGTGGAGGCCAAACAGCTCAAGCGAAGGGCCCCAAGATTCTTGATGATGGACGGAAAGCTTTATCGGAGATCATTCTCATACCCGGTCCTTAGGTGTGTGGGGCCAGCGGAATCGGATTATATCCTCAGAGAGATCCATGAAGGCATATGCGGGAGTCATCTGGGGGGCAGAGCCCTGGCTTACAAGGCTCTGCGCCAAGGGTACTTTTGGCTGACGATGAAGGAGGACGCGGCCGAGCTTGTCAAAAGGTGCGATAGCTGCCAACGTCATGCTAATATCCAGCGACAGCCAACGTCCAACTTGACCCCCTTGGTGGCGCCTTGGCCCTTTGCCCAGTGGGGGATGGATATCTTGGGGCCGTTCCCCCCGGCTTCCGGACAGCGAAAGTTCCTCTTGGTGGCGGTGGACCACTTCACTAAGTGGGTCGAGGCCGAGGCCCTGGCCAAGATCACCGAGGGCAAAGTGAGATCTTTTTTCTGGAAATCAATCATATGCCGGTTCGGCCTACCACGTACGCTGGTCACTGATAATGGCCGCCAGTTTGACAATGCACCTTTTCGGGAGTTCTGCTCCGAGCTAGGTATCCTTCAAAGGTTTACTTCCGTCGGGCATCCTCAAACCAACGGGGCGGCTGAGGTGATCAACCGAATCATCCTCCAAGGACTGAAGTCTCGACTGGACGGCTGTAAAGGACGCTGGGTGGAGGAGCTCCCCAACGTGCTATGGGCCTATCATACGACGCCTCGGGCCCCCACTGGAGAAACACCGTTCAGTCTAGTCTTTGGTTCAGAGGCTGTTATCCCAGTGGAGATCGGAGTGCCCAGCCCCCGGGTGGAGGCTTATAGTGAAGAAAATAATCCTGACCAATTGAGAGCCAACCTCGACCTGGTGGAGGAAGTGCGGGACAGGGCGCGACTTCGAATGGCAACCTACCGGCAGCGGGCCGCGAGGTACTACAACGCGCGCGTGCGCCCCCGGACGTTCTTACCAGGAGATCTAGTCCTCCGGCGGGCTGAGGTCTCAAAGCCAACCGAAGGAGGTAAGCTAGCCCCTAATTGGGAGGGACCTTACCGGATCACCGAGACGCTGCACCATGGGGCTTATAAAATTGAAGGACTGGACGGGACACCACTTCCTAGGACCTGGAATGCGGATAATCTCCGCCGGTATTACCAGTAATGTATCCACCCCTTCATATTAAGCGTCGTCTACGCGTGTTTGGGTATTCACCCTTTACTCAATACTAACGAAATTCAATTCTAGTTATCTGAATTCTCAAAGCCCTGCACCAGCCAGGCATAAGCCCAGTGTACCACTGGCAGAGCGGTGTACCACCGGCTCTCAGCAACAAAAGCCCGGCACTTCGTCGGCACTCAAAGCCCTGCACCAGCCAGGCATAAGCCCAGTGTACCACTGGCAGAGCGGTGTACCACCGGCTCTCAGCAACAAAAGCCCGGCACTTCGTCGGCACTCAAAGCCCTGCACCAGCCAGGCATAAGCCCAGTGTACCACTGGCAGAGCGGTGTACCACCGGCTCTCAGCAACAAAAGCCCGGCACTTCGTCGGCACTCAAAGCCCTGCACCAGCCAGGCATAAGCCCAGTGTACCACTGGCAGAGCGGTGTACCACCGGCTCTCAGCAACAAAAGCCCGGCACTTCGTCGGCACTCAAAGCCCTGCACCAGCCAGGCATAAGCCCAGTGTACCACTGGCAGAGCGGTGTACCACCGGCTCTCAGCAACAAAAGCCCGGCACTTCGTCGGCACTCAAAGCCCTGCACCAGCCAGGCATAAGCCCAGTGTACCACTGGCAGAGCGGTGTACCACCGGCTCTCAGCAACAAAAGCCCGGCACTTCGTCGGCACTCAAAGCCCTGCACCAGCCAGGCATAAGCCCAGTGTACCACTGGCAGAGCGGTGTACCACCGGCTCTCAGCAACAAAAGCCCGGCACTTCGTCGGCACTCAAAGCCCTGCACCAGCCAGGCATAAGCCCAGTGTACCACTGGCAGAGCGGTGTACCACCGGCTCTCAGCAACAAAAGCCCGGCACTTCGTCGGCACTCAAAGCCCTGCACCAGCCAGGCATAAGCCCAGTGTACCACTGGCAGAGCGGTGTACCACCGGCTCTCAGCAACAAAAGCCCGGCACTTCGTCGGCACTCAAAGCCCTGCACCAGCCAGGCATAAGCCCAGTGTACCACTGGCAGAGCGGTGTACCACCGGCTCTCAGCAACAAAAGCCCGGCACTTCGTCGGCACTCAAAGCCCTGCACCAGCCAGGCATAAGCCCAGTGTACCACTGGCAGAGCGGTGTACCACCGGCTCTCAGCAACAAAAGCCCGGCACCCCGTCGGCGTTTAAGGCCCTGCGCCGATCAGGCATAAAACTCGGCTAACCGCTGGCGGAACGGTGCACCAACAATTCTTCACAGCCAAGACCCGACACCCTACCGGCATGATCGCCGGCCAGCGGCACCTCCGCCCCCAGGGTTCGACCCTGTCTAGCCCTGATTCGTGGGTCTATGTAATTAAGGAAGGCTGGCGCAGGTGGGGAGGGGTTCCCTGGAGTTGTCGGGACGAATAAAGTCGAAGGGCCATATATCAACTGGTGAAATTAATAATAACACGAAGATCATCGTAAAAAAGTATTTTCATTAATTAGGAATTACAAAATACCGACGAGGTCGGGCTTACAAAAAAAAAAAAGAAAAGAAGCTAAGTCGCAGACCCGGGCTCATGGCTCTCCCGGGGCGGGCTCATCGTCGGAGGAAGTCTGGTCTGACAGCTCGATCTCCAAGGCCCGGGGGAAATTCAAGTCCCGGGCCACCCTTTCTTTAGCGTGTTGGAACCCGTCAAGGTACACAGCAGCCGAGGCTTCGGCTAGGTCATCTGTGAAACGATCGGATGCCTTGTACTCTTCGACAAGTCCAGCAGCACGGGCCTTCTCAGCGGCAAGGGCCTCCGCCATGGTCCTTTCAGCCTCCCGAGCCTTGTCTATCTCTTCTCTGGCCATTCTGGCTTCTCCGCTGCCACGCCCGCCCGGTTCTCGGCCTCTTGGAGCGCAGAAGTTAATTCGGAGATGTGCATGTTCCTGGCCATGACGGCGCTCTCAGCCTCCGCCATCTGGGAGAGTGCCGCGCGCGCGCGATTGGCCTCCATTTCCGCACGACCCACGGCGGTCCTCACCTCGCTGGCACAGGCGTCTTTGACCGCTTCTAGTGCCCTTTCCGCCTTTTCCGCGCGGTGCCGGGCCTCCTCGGCCTCCTTCTGCGTCTCCCGCAGAACCTTTTTCCCCCCATGGATCACCTCCCGGGCGGCCCTCAGGGAGTGGGCGATCTGCACGCAGGCCCAGGTCAACAGAGTACATGTATGAATGTAGGAACAGTAAGGGGAAGAGGGCGAGAAAATCACTTGCCTTAACCACCGCGGCGTAAGAATCTCGGAAAAACGCGCCCGCCCCCATATGGCTAAGATCTTCTATAACCCCGAGGTCAAAAATCGGACCCAGGGTCCGCTCGGCCCACCGGCCGTCGTCCAGGACGTCCCGAGTCTGCCTAGGCGCACCTTCGCCCCTCTCCGCCGCTCCTGAGCTCCCCGGCTCTGTGTGTGGTCCGCTCCCGAGTGGCCCTTCGGGGGATGGGCTCGCAGGGACTGATGGCCCCTCGCCCCAGTCTCTAGCGGCGTCTAATGGGGACGCTCTCTCGACGGCCGGAAAATCCCCAGCTGGCACATGTGCCCCCACTTCCGGCTCCTCCGTGGTGGCTCCTGCAGTCGCCCCCACCTCTGGTGGAGTGTCGGCCGTGAGGTCAACCTCCGGGACAGACGGGGGGTGTGACGGGGCCGGGGGCGGGGCTGGTGCCGGAGAGGGGGTCTGCACCAACCGGCGTTTCGGGGCTGGAGCTCGCTGGTCCCGGGGCTGCCCTTCTCGGGCCCTTTTCTTAGCGGCCTTCATCACTTTCGCGGTTGGGATCTTCATCGCTGCGCAACATAAAGTCAAGTTTTCAAAGCTATGTAAAAAAAAAAAAAAAAAAAAAAAAAAAAAAGAAGAAAGGAAAAGGGCAGGATTTCTAGCTAAGTGGGAAAAGAACTTACCCCGATGGGAGATGAGGCCTGCCTGTTCGAAGTTCTCCTCCCCTAACAGTAGGGTGTACCTGGGGATCTCGGTGGTCAGCAGTACTCCCATCGCCTCTCGATCCCCAGGTAGAACGGCCGCAACATTCCCTCGGAGGTCAGGGTCCCCCCACCGGGACCGAACTTGGTCCACATTAGCAAAAAAGAAACGGGGTTTCCACCCCTTAATTGACGAGGGCAAGAGAAGTTTAAGGACCCTATTGGGACGGGGCTGAAACACCCACCATCCCTTCTGGGCCCGAAGAGAATAAAAGTTGCGAAAAAGACTGACCCTAGGAACAATACCTAGGCGGTGACAAAGGATAACGAACGCACTAATGACCCGACAGGAGTTCGGGACTAGTTGGGAGGGGGTCAGAGAAAAGAAATCAAGAAGTGTGATGAAAAAAGGGTGAAAAGGAGGACGGAGGCCCACCTGTAGGCAGACCTCATAGAAAGCAACGCGACCGGGCCGGGAGGAGACGACCCGGTCATCAGGGGTCGGTAGAAAAAGGTCGATCTCTGGAGGGATTCGATAACGGGCCCGGATCCTTTCCAGATCCGATCGCGTTATCGAGGAGGCCACCCCCTCTGGGGATTCCTCCACCCTCGAGGAGGTCCCAACCCCCGCTGGCGGCCCCTCAAGGGAGCTCCGCCGATGGCTCCGCCAGCGGCCCGTCGCCGGGCCAAAGGGACGTGGTCCTCTGGATCAGAGGACCACTCAATCGGAGGAGAGGGAGAAGGAGTTTGGAGCCTCGCAGAAGGACGGTCCTCAGAACCGTCCTCCGAGGTCCAAGAAGGTAGACTCATGAGAGAAGAAGAAAGAAAAAAAAATGGATGGCGGATGAAGCTGACCTGGGAAAACAAGAACTGAACGCAGGCTCGCGGGATTGCAGGAGCCCAGAGAGAGCAAATGAGGAGGATGACGATGAAGGTGGTGTGGTGGCGGTTCATCCCCCCCTCGCCTGGCTTTATTGGATTTTCAAAACGTCCCGCCACGTCCCGTCGGCCACGCGGCCCTTCACCATACGCCGGCTTGCCTCGATGAGTGCCCCGGCGCGTGGCGCGGTGCACCCCCACCCGACGGTGGGGCCCCCTCTGATGTTGCCATAATGAGGAGAAATCATTACGCGCCTTTTCGCGCGGACTTCGAAGAGCTGATCCTCGCTTTCGAGGGCGATCGTGGCTGTCGTGGTACGGAAGGCCGTCTCTTCACATCCGCCGTACCGTCCGCATGAAGAGCAAGGCTAGGGATCAGCCACGTGGAGAACGCCCCTTGGGCCTTAGCGGCGGGACCCGCTTCGCCCCAGGGGCGAGGGGGCATCTGATATGACTGATCCCAACGCCGTCAGCAAAGGCAACGGTGATCACTATCGTTTCCCCCACCTCCGGCACCCCCTCGGGGTCGGGAGCGGGGAAATCATACCTTAACCCCGGGGCCCCTACCGGCCTCGGGGCATCCTCATTTCCCCATCCCGGCACCCCCTCGGGGTCGGGAGCGGGGAAATCATACCTTAACCCCGGGGCCCCTACCGGCCTCGGGGATTTCCTCGTCATTTACCCCATCGGCACCCCCTCGGGGTCGGGAGCGGGGAAATCATACCTTAACCCCGGGGCCCCTACCGGCCTCGGGGCATCCTCATTTCCCCATTCCCGGCACCCCCTCGGGGTCGGGAGCGGGGAAATCATACCTTAACCCCGGGGCCCCTACCGGCCTCGGGGTTCATTTCCCCATTCCCGGCACCCCCTCGGGGTCGGGAGCGGGGAAATCATACCTTAACCCCGGGGCCCCTACCGGCCTCGGGGTCCTCATTTCCCCATTCCCGGCACCCCCTCGGGGGGAAATCATACCTTAACCCCGGGGCCCCTACCGGCCTCGGGGATCCTCATTTCCCCATTCCCGGCACCCCCTCGGGGTCGGGAGCGGGGAAATCATACCTTAACCCCGGGGCCCCTACCGGCCTCGGGGATCCTCATTTCCCACCCCCTCGGGGTCGGGAGCGGGGAAATCATACCTTAACCCCGGGGCCCCTACCGGCCTCGGGGTGCATCCTCATTTCCCCATTCCCGGCACCCCCTCGGGGTCGGGAGCGGGGAAATCGGGACCGGCCTCGGGGGGCACCCCCTCGGGGTCCATACCTTAACCCCGGGGCCCTACCGGCCTCGGGGTGCATTTCCGGCACCCCCTCGGGGTCGGTCCCCATTCCCCCCATTCCCGGCACCCCTCGGGGTCGGGAGCGGGGAAATCATACCTTAACCCCGGGGCCCCTACCGGCCTCGGGGATCCTCATTTCCCCATTCCCGGCACCCCCTCGGGACCCTTAACCCCGGGGCCCCTACCGGCCTCGGCATTCCCTAACCCCGGGGCCCCTACCGGCCTCGGGGCATCCTCATTTCCCCATTCCCGGCACCCCCTCGGGGTCGGGAGCGGGGAAATCATACCTTAACCCCGGGGCCCTACCGGCCTCGGGGCGCATCCTCATTTCCCCATTCCCGGCACCCCCTCGGGGTCGGGAGCGGGGAAATCATACCTTAACCCCGGGGCCCCTACCGGCCTCGGGGCGCATCCTCATTTCCCCATTCCCGGCACCCCCTCGGGGTCGGGAGCGGGGAAGGCATCGGGGTTCATACCTTAACCCCGGCCTCGGGGGGCACCCCCTCGGGGTCGCGGGGATTTCCCCATTCCCGGCACCCCCGGGGTCGGGAAAATCATACCTTAACCCCGGGGCCCCTACCGGCCTCGGGGATCCTCATTTCCCCATTCCCGGCACCCCCTCGGGACCCTTAACCCCGGGGACCGGCATCGGGGCCCTTAACCCCGGGAATTTCCCCATTCCCGGCACCCCCTCGGGGTCGGGAGCGGGGAAATCATACCTTAACCCTACCGGCCTCGGGGTCCTCATTTCCCCATTCCCGGCACCCCCTCGGGGTCGGGAGGGGGAAATCATACCTTAACCCCGGGGGCCTCGGGATCCTCATTTCCCGGCACCCCTCGGGGTCGGGAGCGGGGAAAACCCTTAACCCCGGGGCCCTAATTTCCGGCATCGGGGTCCGGGGACCGGCCTTCGGGGGTCGGGAGGGGGAAATCATACCTTAACCCCGGGGCCCCTACCGGCCTCGGGGTGCATCCTCATTTCCCCATTCCCGGCACCCCCTCGGGGTCGGGAGCGGGGAAATCATACCTTAACCCCGGCCTCGGCGGCCTCGGGCGATTTCCCCATTCCCGGCACCCCCTCGGGGTCGGGAGCGGGGAAATCATACCTTAACCCCGGGGCCCCTACCGGCCTCGGGGTCCTCATTTCCCCATTCCCGGCACCCCCTCGGGGTCGGGAAAATCATACCTTAACCCCGGGGCCCCTACCGGCCTCGGGGCGCATCCTCATTTCCCCATTCCCGGCACCCCCTCGGGGTCGGGAGCGGGGAAATCATACCTTAACCCCGGGGCCCCTACCGGCCTCGGGGATCCTCATTTCCCCATTCCCGGGGGTTCATACCTTAACCCCGGGGCCCTACCGGCCTCGGGATCCTCATTTCCCCATTCCCGGCACCCCCTCGGGGTCGGGAGCGGGGAAATCATACCTTAACCCCGGGGCCCTACCGGCCTCGGGGCGCATCCTCATTTCCCCATTCCCGGCACCCCCTCGGGGTCGGGAGCGGGGAAATCATACCTTAACCCCGGGGCCCCTACCAGCCTCGGGGTGGACGGTCATTTCCCCACCTCCGGCACCCCCTCGGGGTCGGGGTGGGTCGTCGTTTCCTTAAACCCAGGGCCCCTACTGGCCTCAGGTGCATGGTCGACATGCTATTCAACCGCCAAAGAAAACAGCAACTGTCAGCAAGTACGGTGCTCACGCATGATCTCCGGCACATGGCAGTGCCTTGCCGTAGTACCATTTCGTACTCCTGTAAAATGTGCCCCGGTACGGGGGGTCATGTCTCATAACGATGTTTGGCGCATTGCACGCCTCTATGCGCCACTATGCCTTACTAGGGTGTACGACTCGCCGCCTCTAGCAATACGAGCCCAGCCACGTCCATCAAGAACAGTACAAAAGAAAGGTCTTCCGAAGCTGCACATGACGGTGTTTAGACAGGTAAAAAAAAGAAGAAATATATGGGGAGAGGGCCAGATCCAAGGGGTTTTTTCAGAGCTTTCTTCCTCCCTGCTCAAAACCCTAACTGCCTCAGCTTTTCTTCGCGGGGGGTGGTTCTTTGTCTGAACCCAAGCCACTGACTTGATCGTCGGAGGGTCCCCACCGGTGCCACCGGTCCTCGGGGACTTTTCTTGCAGGACTTCCCGGAGCGAGACGTCCGTTTTCCCCGACGTTTGAAGAAGGTGACTTGGCGTCATCAGCCACCATGTTCAATTGATCCATCATAATATAGCAGAACACGTATAGTTTCCATCTAAAAAAAGATGATCAAAATTTATCTCCGATCAGCTACAAATAAAAAAAAATTAAATATGCATATATTTTAGTAGCATTTAGCATATATTGGTTCCCAAGATCTATATGGAACATATTAAGATAAAACATTTAATCTCCCATGAGATATCATAGCTAAAATAAAACATCAATATCCATGTGCATCCATATGATATAGAAAAATATAAATATTTTTCATGTTTATTTATGCTCCATATTTTCATCTCTACACATAGATCAAAAAATACACATCTCATGCTTTCTTCTTTGTCAAAAAAATCTATTAATATCAGTTATATGAGAGAATGTATAAACACACATCTCATGCATATAAAAATCAGTTTAAGAAGGGAATATGAGAATGCATATAAAAATCAGTTTAAGAAGGAAATATGAATCTACCTTGATGAGAACTAAGTGCGGAGTATACACGATCCGACAAAAGAGGCAGAGACGGTGCCGTTTAAGAGGTGGCAATTATCTGAGCGGAGCAAGGGTGATTTAGGGGCCGTTTAACCCATAGGGCACAGGCCTCCTCTTTAAAAAGGAAGTCCGCCGATCGGCTCTCGGAGGGGGCGGTGACTGATAAAATCGCCACACCATGTGGTGATTTCTTTCCATTCCCTATAAGCACCTCAGCTGACGGGGCGTCAGATGGGCCGAGGAGGGGGGGATGTGGCAATGGAAAAAAACCATTTCAAATGGCGTTTTCCCCTTTAACACCATTTCCATAATAAGTTTGGATTCCATCACTTTCCTTTAAAACCGGCGCCCAAACGCACGGTTTGAAAAACAGCTCCAATTTTCCCCCTACTTTATGTTTCTTGGTGGAAGCAAATGCTACAAGTACTTCATTTGTAACATCATAACTTGTCTGTTTACCAAAAAAAAAAAAAAAACCTACAGTTAAATTTTCTAACCCATTTTAAATGTTTGGTAGAGAAAGAAATAAATATGTTATCTTCCTCTTTAGGTAACTTGTACCGTGAGAGGAATTAATCTATTGGATCATTTGACTGAGTTAAGCAAAGATATTGGTTCGGTGCGTCAGTGTGCTGCAGAATCTATTAATTGACCGAGTCAAAAAGATTTCATTCTGTGTCGTAGCTAAATCAACTTTCTTAGCCAAAAGGAATCCACCTATATATATTTCTTGCAATTATTTGAACTTGCATCTGATTCTTGTAAAGGTGTTAGAACAAGACAGGTCATTGCAGTCAAGCTGATGGTCCTGTTGGGAATCATGCGTGCCACTAATCAATGATAATCTGAGCTCAAAAGAAAAGTTGCAATTGATTGTTCATCCGTTTTATTACTTCTGATCGAGAGAATTTTGTTATTACGTACATTAACTTTGTTGAAGCTTTCTTTATAACGAATGGGCACTGCATGCGCCAGGGTACGTATCACAGGCTATCAAAGCTGCAAATAAAGAGGTTGGTGGTGGTCTTTGGCGGCATCTACGCCGATGATTTTGCTGGAGGCTTCATCTCCACATCTCCGAGTGTTGATCCCTTGCCTGTTAAGTCATACGTCATCATTCTAGGTTAGTGGTGGTACTTCGGTTCTTGCGCCCTCGTGACACGTGAAGCAGGAACTCCACTAGCATGCAACGGAGAGAAAAGTTATTCGTTGTGGACAAAAGTTGGCCATGGAGAGGTAGATATATGTATTCTCTTCTGCAATTATCACTGGCCCATGCATCTCTTTCCTACGCTTTGTAGTCTTGAGGAGGGAGGTCACTTGAGAAGAATCAGGAAGTCGATCGGGAAGCATGGCATCCACTAGTGGCGCAATTTATCCAAGTCTAGTGGCCAAGGAAGAATATTGGATAACTGACGTAACTAGTCCATTCATCATCACCACTGATCACTCGTCGACCTACTTCTATAAATACCCAGCCATTGCTGGTTATCGGTCCCATAGCCATCAAATTCCTGATCTCTTTGCAGCAGTGAGCCATAGTGATTCTCCGACCACCATGGTCCGTCACTCCCATCATGGTGCCCCGCGGCCTATGACTGAGAAAGAGTTCATGAAATGGCTTGAACGCGTCGATGCCAACAGAGATGGTCGCATCAGTAGGCGTGAGCTAAGCGTTGCACTCAGTGTTCTCGGACTGAACTGGACGACAATCAAGTCGTGGTCTGCCGTGCGCAATGCCGACCTCAACCATAACAATTACATAGATGGTGAAGAAGAGATTACGAAGCTGAAAGAGTATGCAACGACGCATTGGAATATCTAGCAACTGCATCTGCATGTCCTTCTATCATAAATTGGACTGTATCTCGTATGGTTGTGTGCATGCTAGGGCTAGTTTACTTAGTCTGTAATGGAAGAAGTTTCGTCTACTGATAAAGAAGAAGATGGAAGGACCCTTGCTAGCTATATTTATATAATGAAGTGTGTTTTAGAGTATTACGTCACCTCTTTCTCTTTTTTGGCTTATGTTTCCTAGCTTATATCCTGATTTACTTTATATTTTTTTGGAGAGACTAGGTTGGTCTAGCTTTTAAATTTTAATTGTTCACAGGAATTAAGGTCTTTTAATCTATCAGTTGGTGGATGAACAAATGAAAAGCATAAAGGAAGATGGATGTCTAAAGGGATCTCAATTCCCTTTCTCCTAACAACACCTAAAGAGGAACGAAAATGTGTTGGAAGAATTTCCTAGAAATTACTAGAAATTTAAATTATAATAGACTAAATTTAAAACCTATAAAGTATAAAATAAAATAAGTTAAAAATTATGTCTAGATCGAGGTATGTTAGACAGTGGCCTAAAAAATTAGTTTGTGAACTGTATCCAAAGCATAATGGTTCGGCTCGATTCGAACCTCCTATTATAAGCACGATTGCATGGAGGTGAAACCAAACGATTCCTTTAAATGTACACAAAAAAAAAAAAAATAGAATCGAAGGTAAAAGAAATAAGAGAAAATAGTAAAAAAGAAAGAAGCTCTTCACAATAGGACCATTAGGAACTTAAGGCTTCAAGATATGGGTTCTTCCAAGGCAAACTTAGATTGCCTATGACTTTGAATCTTAAACTTATTAATAGACTCAATTCAATAACCCCTAATGACTCATCCTTTATAACTTGCCAACCATTTTTTCAAATCATGCAAAACAAAAGAAAAAAAAAAAAACCAATTCCAGCTAGCATTTCCACTCACGTTCAGGATAAGCTTAATGCTCATGACAAGCGAACTATTCGCTCAACGAGCTGAACACTTGCTTGACATGCCAAGAAAGTTTTTTTAAAAAAAAAATTAGAACTTTTCATTTTTAACATAAGAGTGATTAACAATTCCTTATAAAAGTTTTTAATTTTGAATAACTAGCAAAATCAAAATAACATAAATTTTAGGTTAAGTTATACCGTGTAATAGGTGAGGTATTTAGTGGTTCATTTGTTTCTATGAAAATCAGTGAACAAGCTTATCGATTGTCTATGGACTATTTGCAAACTATCAGATTTTCTTCTGTGAACTCTTTTGGCACCTTGGAGTGATTGTGGTTTTGATGCTCCCTCACCACACCATCTAAAATTGGTCTCTTGCTCACTCCGCCTCCCCACCAAATTAGGACTTCTCAAGATTAAGTTTAATTTGATGGTTTAGTACGTACTACAAAAAAAAATGACTTATTATGACATTAATTCATCGCAACATGTACAAAAGTCGTCGTACTAAATTATTACGATGATAAAAAATTCACCGTAATACATTACAAAATCGTCGTAGTAATATGTTGTCGTAATAACCTATTACGGTGCATTATTTTCATCGTAATAGCGTCCTATTACGGCGATAACATATCGTCGTTATATATTTTTAAAAAAATTTAATTTAATTAAAATCTTATTATGGCGACTTAGTTTCGCCGTAATATAAACCTATTACGGCGAAAACAAGTCGCCGTAATAGGTTTTTTTTTAAATTTTAAAAATATTAAAATCTTATTATGGCGACTTAGTTTTTCCGTAATATCAACCTATTATTTCGCCGTAATAAATAAGTTTTACGACGAATTTAATTTTTATTTCGCCGTTATAAATAAATCTATAACGATGAAAATATTTTGTCATAATAAGTTCGCTACAAATACCATACTTTCTTGTATACTTCTGATGATGAGTTAATTTCTTATTCGGGATAATACTGAAAGACCCCTAGCCTCTTTGTTGGATCATTTCCCCTCTCAAGAGCTTTGGTCCCTTCCATTGAAATCACTACAGCCTGGCTTGAGTTAAGGGTTGGACTGACTCTTATTCCGAATCGCTTGGCACATCCTATCGGTATTATATTGTAAGAGGACTTAGCTACAGTGGTAGCTTGGATGAATGATGGTCAACGGAGTCTGCATCCAAAATTACGAGATATTCTTGCACAACTTCTCCTGATTCTTCAATTCCAATACCATCATGTATATCTTGTTGGAAAAAGTTTAAAAAAAATAAAAAATAAAAAAAGGGGAACGCCCGCGAGCGAAACGCTCGCGGACGTTCTTTCCGTTGTGTGGACGTTCGTTGCCTCGCGTGAGTGATGCAACGGACATTTGTGTGAACGTTGGAAAGCCAACGTTTTGAGAAACAGCCCAAATAATTTATTTTGTAAGCCATTTTTGACGTAATTTGGGGCAATGGCTATTAGGCCTTTAAGGCCATTATGGGCCGAGCCGTTGGAACTTTTATGGGCCGAGCCTATAAATAGGCTTAGGGATTCAGATTGAGTAAAGGAATCAATCTAGAATAATTTGGAGTAGCCCTATATGATTTGTTTTATCTCATTTCATTTTATATATTTTATTGATCTTTTGGGCATCTGAAAGTAATCGTTGGGTTTGCACCTCCACACGATCGTGCTCGTAGTAGGAGGATCGGGTCGAGCCGGGTCGTTGTACCTTGAGGACAGATCGCCAACAACCTGCACGAAAAAATGAAAATCTGATCCTTAGGACAGTGTCTAACATGCCTCGGTCCTGGTTTGATCCATTTTTATCTTTTGATTTTAATTTATTTGTATATTTAAATTTCTATAACATATTTCTAGCAATTTTTAGAAAGGGATTTTTTGTAAGATCAAAATATTTTCCAACAGCTAAGGATCAGATTTTCCTTCTTTTCTAGAAATTGCTAGATTTTCATTCCATCTTCTTATTATGTTTATGCATTTTCTCAACATATAAAGTTTTCATGCCACCCTGAAATGCCTGTGCATTAATGGTGCAAATGTTGCTATGCTAAATTATGATCATCTATAATTATCTCTTGAAATACCGCTTGCTAATATAATGTTGATAGTAAATTTTGTCTGTCTTGACTCCAAATAATTTTGTCTAATTTTTTATTTGACTTAATATTTTTTTTCATTTATTTTCTGATGTTATACATGCTGCTTGACTAGGAGGGTCTCTCCACAAATATATTACCAAGACTGATGATAGTAAATTTACTTGGAATGTTATTAGTTTCTTGTTTATATCATATTTTCTCCAATATGAACGTGGTTTTCCTTATGTAGACTGCTATGAACCAAAGTTTCCCATCATGATTAATATTTCTCTTCATTGCACCACTACTCCTCAAAACTCTATAGAGATCTTATTGCTAAATGAGATGCTTTTTGCCTTAATGGTAAATTGGAGACTTGGACATGGTAACTCGCACCGCATAACCAACCATATCTTATCTGGGAAACTACTATCAATTTAGAAGGCAGTTTGCACTGCAATGAAAATTGTGACATTATGTGAACTGTGGTCCATCTCATCCCTCCACCATTCATGCATCTTACATTCTCGGCCATACATATTATTGTTGTCTTTTCTTCTCATTACAAGACATCCCTAATGTTAGGGTAGCTACGCATCTGAGATTCATGAGGGGATGTTTGGATGCCCAGGGCCCTTTTATGCTAATTGTCTGCGCATGTACAGGTCTTTCTTTTTGAGAAGAAGTGAGAAAGAGAGAGTCAGAGGGATGGTGAAGCCTTTTAATCGCCATGTTTTGATTTTCTGGGAATAAGAAATCACCTTTTAGATAGGACAGCCTGTCACCAAAATATCAGGATTGGTTGCTTGATAGAATTTTCAATCTCTCCAATTTCTTCTTGCCTTCTTAACTGTAAACACTTAGATGGTTAAGTGGATTTGTGGACATGTGAATGGGTCATCCAAACATGTACATTTGAAGTTATAATTTTACTACTAACATCATGTAGTATTTTTCCAAAAATTTTACTGTCAACAGCTCTACCAAACGGGACCTAAGTTGAAATTATAATTTTTCCTATTTTATATCTATTAGGTTTGATGTTATCTTATTATTTACATGATAATGACAATCTGGTGGTCAATAGGGTGCATGCTTGGCATGGCCATAGGGTCAATTAATGGACAACTGCATTGTATCCCAATGATGAACCTAATTTCCATGCCTATACAAGTCGCTATTTTTCCACTTATTGTTCTGTACCAATAAAATGTGCACATGGGAGAAAATTTCAATGTTACATGACCAAAAACAATGCCATCAGGGCTTTCTTGAGTGTTAATATATTTATATAGGGAGAGGTGCAGAGCCATCTTCTTTATACATAGCATGAGGGCATTCTTGTCTATGAAAGTGAAAAAAATGCCCTTAACCAGATAATGGTTAGTTAAGCAATGGTTGCATTAATGGTGGGTTAAGCAAGTGCTAATCAGACAGTGAATTACTTTGTCCACTAGATAGATGGACAAGGGGTGAAGTTATCAAACAGGTGGTTAACCATTCAGCATGCAAACAAAGCCTTATTAAAAACACATGCTTGCATTTGTGCACATAATATATGTGTGCTTGTATATAGATGCATTTTCATATCATTTTATTATTTTACTTGCAGCTACTAGCATATATTTGCATTCTAACATAAATGCAAAAGTTTTTCTATTCCATATAAGTTTTTTCTGGTATAGTGGTAAAAGCATTTTAATATCTCCTTGTTGTGTTGTTCGTTGCTAGACAAAAGTGATAGCATTGGGCAAATACTTATTGCTTACTTACTATTGTGAATCTTTCATGTTACCAAATGGCAAAGAATGGATGAACTTGGTTGGAATATCCAACTTAATGTTTACCTTATATTTGGATATTCAATTCTAATATATCTTTGCCTGATTCTCTTATTTGATGTCTAGTCCAAAAATAATATTATCTCTTTGGAATTTGCCGAGAAGAATTTGGCAAATCAATTAACCAAGGAGTTATCTAGGAGTGGAGTCCTAGATTCATCGAGGGGGATGTGGCTTAAGCCCATTATTTGGTTGCCAGCAGTGGATACCCAACCTCTGTGATTGGAGATCTCATGAATGAGGTTCAATGTTGTAGAAACAAGCTGATTGAGTGATCGTGTTAGAGCACAAATTTTTGAAAAATTTTTCATCTCATCCCTATGATGAGTGCTCTTATAAAGTGACAAAGTAAATTTGTGTAAGGTTGAGTCATACTCTTAATGGATCCAAGGTAGGTTATCTGCAGGGTATTATCACAAATACCCTTGGAGGATTCACCTATATGAGAATCGTCATATTAGGCCGTGACTAAAGGTTTGGGCTAACCTTAAAAAATTCTCATAAAAAATCAAGGTACTAAGCGCAAGGCCTTTAATATGCGCTGACCGCTTAAACCCAATTGATCCATACTGTGTGTGTGATTAGTAGAAGTCTGAGTCAAAGGACCTAGTTCAAGGTCTAATCCACTATGGTTTCTTCAGATGTATACAATCAACACTAAGTGAGGTTCAAGTCCATAGGACACCTCACCTATTGTGCAGTATAAGATGCCCTAAAATTTTTGTTATATTTATTTTATTTTATTTTTTATTTAAAACTTTTGTGGGGGATTGTTGGAAAAAGTTTTTAAAAATAAAAAATAAAAAAAGGAGGAACGCCCGCGAGCGAAACGCTCGCGGACGTTCTTTTCGTTGTGTGGACGTTCGTTGCTTCGCGTGAGTGATGCAACAGACATTTGTGTGAACGTTGGCGTTTCAGAAACGGCCCAAATAATTTATTTTGTAAGCTGTTTTTGACATAATTTGGGGCTAACGGCTATTAGGCCTTTAAGGCCATTATGGGCCGAGCCGTTGGAGCTTTTATGGGCCGAGCCTATAAATAGGCTTAGGGATTCAGATTGAGTAAAGGGATCAATTTAGAATAATTTGGAGTAGCCCTATATGATTTATTTTATCTCATTTATTTTTATATATTTTATTATTTTTGGGAATATGAAGGTAATCGTTGGGTTTGTACCTCCACACGATTGTGCTCGTAGTAGGAGGATCGGGTCGAGCTGGGTCGTTGTACCTTGGGGACAGATCGCCAATAACCTGCACGAATGGGCAAAATTTGATCCTTAGGGCAGTGTCTAACACGTCTCGGTCATAGTTTGATCCATCTTTATCTTTTGGTTTTACTTTATTTGTATATTAAAATTTTTATAACATATTTTTAGTAATTTTTAGAAAGAAAATTTTTTGTAAGATTAAAAATATTTTTCAACATATCTTCGTAAAGGTCATTCAATCTACAGACTTTGTAGCCAATTTTGCCACATCTTTATCCTCTAGAGAAATCTGATACGACAATTTTCCCCCTACTTTATGTTTCTTGGTGGAAGCAAATGCTACAAGTGATCATTTGTAACATCATAACTTGTCTTTTACCACAAAAAAAAACCTTCAGTTAAGTTTTCTAACCCATTTTAAATGTTTGGTAGAAAAAGAAATAAATATGTTATCTTCCTCTTTAGGTAACTTGTACTGTGAGAGGAATTAATCTATTGGATCATTTGACTGAGTTAAGCAAAGATATTGGTTCGGTGCGTCCGTGTGCTGCAGAATCTGTTAATTGACCGAGTCAAAAAGATTTCATTCTGTGTCGTAGCTAAATCAACTTTCTTAGCCAAAAGGAATCCACCTATATTTCTTGCAATTATTTGAACTTGCATCTGATTCTTGTAAAGGTGTTAGAACATGACAGGTCATTGCAGTCAAACTGATGGTCTTGTTGGGAATCATACGTCATCATATTCTACAGGTTTATGACATAATTAGTGGTACTTCGGTTCTTGGGCCTCGTGACACGTGAAGCAGGAACTCCACTAGCAACGGAGAGAAAAGTTATTCGTTGTGAGCAAAAGTTGGCCTTGGAGAGGTTGATATATACTCTCTTCTGCAATTATCACTGGACCATGCATCTGTTAGGATTTAGTCTTTGATGAGCAGCAATGGATCCTCATGATAAAAAAATAGATGATGTAGTGGTAATGTATTGGTTCTTGAACCCCTTGATCTTGGGTTCAAAACTCCACAGCTGCTCTTTGGCCCTTTTGCTCTTTGGATTTTATTTAATAAATAAAATTCCAACCGTGTCTTCTTCCAAGATAGCTGCTGCTTCTCCTCCACACAACGTGTCTTGTGTCTTCTTCCAAGATAGCTGCTGCTTCTTCTCCTCCACACAACGCACGGAAGGATCTCCTCCACACAACGCACGGAGGACTCCTCCACACAACGCACGTTCTTCCAAGATAGCTGCTGCTTCTTCTCCTCCACCACACAACGCACGTTCTTCCAAGATAGCCCACACAACGCACGGAAGGAAGAAGTCGTGCGCGTGAAGTCTCTTCACGTCTTCACGTCTTGCCCGCTCCACGTCACGAGCGTGAAGTCTCTTCACGTCTTCACGTGTTGCCCGTCCACGTCACGAATTCCAAGACTTCACGTCGTCACGAATTCCAAGACTTCACGTGTTGCCCGCTCCACGTCACGAATTCCAAGAAGCCGGTGGCTGATTTTGGGAGTCTCTTCACGTCTTCACGTGTTGCCCGCTCCACGTCACGAATTCCAAGACTTCACGTCGTCACGAATTCCAAGACTTCACGTGTTGCCCGCTCCACGTCACGAATTCCAAGAAGCCGGTGGCTGATTTTGGGATTCCATGAGAGAAGGAATTTCTAGAAGAAAAAGAATCTGTTCTCTATTCCATCCAAACCCTAGAGACTAGAGTTTAAATA
Source organism: Calamus simplicifolius (assembly GCA_900491605.1). Classification (NCBI taxonomy): domain Eukaryota; kingdom Viridiplantae; phylum Streptophyta; class Magnoliopsida; order Arecales; family Arecaceae; genus Calamus; species Calamus simplicifolius. The sequence continues at coordinate 1,122,221 of UESW01003928.1, forward strand.
CATCCACGAAGTGGGCCAGGCCCAGACTCAACAAAAAACTCCCATGGACTAACCAATGAGATTAAACTAATCCCCAAGCCCGTGTACACCCGTGACTTGATTTAATCTCAACCCTTGGACTCAAACCCAGCCCAATACAAGTTAGCCCACCTGGGCCTTGATAGCACCACACCAGGCCCAACAATCTCCACCTTGGTGCTTTCAAGGCCTCAGCACGTCCACTGTGTCCATCAGCTTTAACAACGAAATACACTTTTGAAAACTGTCCCGTGGAAGAACCTTAGTCAGTGCATCTGCTGGATTTTCTTTGGTGTATACCTTCACCAGCTCCACCTCACCATCTTCCACCAGCTCTCTGATCCTGTGGTATCTGAGGTCAATGTGCTTCGTCCTGGCATGATAGACTGCATTCTGCGCAAGCATCAGAGCACTCTGGCTGTCACTATGCACCTGGACAACCTTCTGATCAAGTCCCATCTCCAGCATCAAGCCCTTCAGCCAAAGAGCTTCCTTTGCTGCCTCTGTGATACCTATGTATTCTGCCTCCGTGGTAGATAAGGCTGTGATGGGCTGCAGACATGATCTCCACGATACTGGACCACCAAACAGGCTGAACACAAAGCCTGTTGTGGATCTCCTAGTGTCCACATCTCCACCAAAGTCTGCATCCACATACCCATATAACTGCCCACGAGCCTCCTTGGATAAGTTGGATCTCTCAGCATCTTCTTGCTGTCCATAGCAAATACCAACCCCAACTGTACCTACCAAGTACCTGAAGATTCCCTTCAGTGCTCGCCAGTGCTCCCTACCAGGGTGCGCCATGAACCTGCTCACCTGGCTCACTGCATGGGCTATGTCTGGCCTACAACATACCATGGCATACATAAGGCTCCCAACACCAGAAGCATATGGTACCTTCTCCATCTCCTGAGCCTCCACCTCAGTCTGTGGTGACATGGTCTTCGATAAGGAAAAATGTGCTGCCAAAGGTAGTGCTGTCGGTTTGGCATCCTTCATCCCATATCGCTCCAGAATCTTTTTAATGTAGCCACCCTGACTCAGATGCAGCACACCTTTGGATCTATCTCTGATGATTTCCATCCCTAGGATCTTCCTGGCTGGCCCCAGATCCTTCATCTCAAACTCCCGAGACAAAGCTATCTTCAGTTCCTGTACAGCCTTCTCACTCTTGCATGCTATCAGCATGTCATCTACATACAAGAGTAAGTACATCCTAGACCCATCATCCAGAGATTTAACATACACACAAGAATCATACTCACACCTGGAAAGTCCAATGCTCCTAACATAAGTGTCAATCTCTTGTACCACTGCCTCGGCGACTGCTTCAGCCCATACAGAGATTTCTTCAGCAAACAGACTTTCCCATCTGATCTTGGTTCTCTAAACCCTGGTGGCTGCTCCATGTAGATGCTCTCCTCCAAATGACCATGGAGGAATGCTGTCTTCACATCCATCTGCTCCAGCTCCAAGTCCTGAGCTGCTACAATACTCAATAATAGTCTGATGGAAGTGTGCCTGACAACTGGAGAAAATATCTCACCATAATCGATGCCTTCTTTCTGAGAGTATCCTTTGGCCACTAGTCTTGCCTTATACCTGATACCCTCTTGTTCTGAAGCTCCTTCCTTGCGCTGATAAACCCATTTACAACCAATGGGTTTCTTTCCTTGTGGCAGCTGGACCACCTGCCACGTATTATTGCTGTGAAGAGACTGCATTTCCTCTGCCATAGCATGGATCCACCTATCTCTATCCTGACTTTCCATAGCCTCCTCATAGGTGAAAGGGTCTCCATTCGCTGTCACCAGGGCATATGACAACGAATCCTCAAAGCCGTATCGAACTGGTGGTCGCACGTTCCTCCTGGGCCTTTGCTGTGCGATCCCAGTATCAGTCCCCTGTCCAGCTGCATCCTGCTGAACTCCCTGGCTTCTACCCCCTCTGTCAGTCCTCTCCACCTGAATCTCAAATCCTCCTGGTCCACTAGCAAATGGCACAACTGTATAGGAGGTTGTCTGACTAGTGTTACCGTGTTCTACCTCCTGTAGTCCCTGCTGTGCATCCATGCCACTTCTGTTCTGGAGGATTGAGCTCTCATCAAAGGTTACATCTCTGCTGATGACAACCTTCTTCTCCAAGGGGTCCCATAGCCGATACCCCTTGACTCCTCGCGGGTAGCCTAGGAACACCATCTTCTTAGACCTGGCATCCAACTTACTCCGCTCCCCAGCTCCAACATGCACATATGCTGTGCATCCAAACACCCTTAGATGGTTTAGGCTTGTCTTCCTTCCAGACCATATCTCCTCTGGAATGTCTCCATCTAACCTGGTGTGCGGTGACCGATTGACCAAGTAGCTAGCTGCATCTACTGCGTCAACCCAGAACATCTTTGGAAGCCCTGCCTGCAGCCTTAAGCATCTTGCCTTTTCCAATAGTGTTCTGTTCATCCTCTCAGCCACCCCATTCTGTTGAGGAGTTCCCATCACCGAGAAGTGCCTTCTGATGCCCCACTCCTCACAAAAAATCTGGAACTCCCTGCTGGTGTATTCCCCGCCATTATCAGACCTCAGACACTTCACACTTTTACCCTGCTCCTTCTCCACCTCAGCCTTCCAGATTTTGAACTTGGTGAAGACCTCTGATTTCTCCTTCATAAAGTAGATCCACAGCTTCCTTGAGAAATCATCTATCAGGGTCATAAAGTATCTGGCCCCATTCCTTGCAGAAACTGGGGCTGGTCCCCAGACATCTGTGTGTACTAACTCCAGGGGTTCAGCACTCCTAGCTGTGCTGACTGAGAACTGTACTCTCCTCTGCTTTCCCATCTGACAAGGCTCACAGATCTCCATATCTCCGCTACTCAAGTCTGGAAGCAGACCTCTCTTGCTCAGTTCTTTCATCCCCTTGTCTCCCATGTGGCCCAGGCGGTAATGCCACATCCTGTACACATCCCGGGGATCTTGCTCCACAGCTGCCACCTCAGATTTCACAGTCATCACAGAGCCCTCCATCTTGTATAGATTATTTTCCAGCCTCCTCCCTCTCATCACCACCATGGCTCCATTGGAGATGTTCAGAACTCCACTCCTGGCACGACTGCTGAAGCTGTATCCAGTCCGCTCCAAGTACCCCAGTGATACCAGATTCTTCTTGAGTTCTGGAACATGCTTCACACTGGTAAGAGTGCGCACCATACCATCAAACATCCTCACCCTCACTGTGCCAATACCTGCCACCTTGCAAGGGTGATTATCTCCAAGAGTCACATTCCCCTCCTCAACCTCTGTGTAAGTACTGAACCACGACCGGTTGGGAGTGTAATGATGAGAACAGGCTGAATCCAAGGTCCACATCTCTGTGCTGTGCCTGTGATCATCTGATACAACCAAGAGATCATCCTCCACCTCCTGATCTGCAACTGTACTCACAGACTCAGATCCTCCTTTTTCTCCCTTCTGATTTTTCCACTTAGGACAATTCTTCTTAAAATGTCCTACCTCTCCACACTTATAGCACTTCAGCTCTCTCTTGCCTTTCCTGGACTTTGATCGTCCTCCAGACTTACTTCTGTCCCTGCCCCTACCTCTGCCTGTCCTTTCCCCAACTGATAGACCCTCCTGGGGAACAGCTTCCTTGGTCATCTTCTCCCTCTGCTCATTCGTCCGAAGCACCGAGACAATATCTTCATAAATTAATGTCTCCTTCCCATAGAGCAGTGTTGTGACCAATGAGTCATAAGACGTGGGCATTGAACATAAAAGCAGAAGTGCTTTATCTTCTTCCTCCATCTTGACCCCAACATTCAGAAGTTCATTGCTCATCTGGTCGAATATCTGGATGTGACCCAGCACATCTCCACCTTCTGACATCCGAAGGCTGTAGAGGCGCTTCTTCAACATCAACTTGTTGCACATATTCTTTCCCATATAGAGGGTGTGCAACTTCGTCCAGAGTCCCTTCGGGGTCTTCTCCTCCAGCACTGAATAGAGGACTGAATCCGCCAGACAGCCCCTGATCATTGAACATGTCTTCTTCTCCAATGAAATCCACTGCTTGTCTGTCATCCCATCTGGCCTTTCCTCCAAAGCCAAATCTAAACCCTGCTGCACAAGGAGGTCCTCTACCCGGACTTTCCACATGGAGAAACTTCCCTTCCCATCAAACTTCTCAACCTCTATTTTTATGCTACTCCCCATGGCCAATTTCAAAAATAGCACAAAAATAAATTTTATAAAATAGAGAAGTACCTTGACGAGATTCTGTTGAAATTATTTCAACTCCTTGAAGGCCTCCAGATTACTCCTTGAACCAGGCTCTGATACCACTTGTTAGGGTTTAGACCTTGATGAATAGCAATGGGATTCCCCGAATAGACATTGATGAAGAGAATCAGAGACTAATAAAAAGAAATTTCTTTTCTTGAAAGGAGGAAGATGGGGAGGAGAAGAAAGGGCTGCCGCCCTATGATGAGAGAAGGGAATTTTTGGGAGAAAAGAATCTGTTCTCTATTCCATCCAAACCCTAGAGACTAGAGTTTAAATACATCCACGAAGTGGGCCAGGCCCAGACTCAACAAAAAACTCCCATGGACTAAACCAATGAGATTAAACTAATCCCCAAGCCCGTGTACACCCGTGACTTGATTTAATCTCAACCCTTGGACTCAAACCCAGCCCAATACAAGTTAGCCCACCTGGCCTTGATAGCACCACACCAGGCCCAACGCATCTCTTTCCTACGCTTTGTATTCTTGAGGAGTTCACTTGAGAAGAATCAGGAAGTCGATCGAGAAGCATGGCATCCACTAGTGGCGCAATTTATCCAAGTCTAGTGGCCAAGGAAGAATATTGGATAACTGACGTAACTAGTCCATTCATCATCACCACTGATCACTCGTCGACCTACTTCTATAAATACCCAGCCATTGCTGGTTATCGGTCCCATAGCCATCAAATTCCTGATCTCTTTGCATCCGTGAGCCATAGTGATTCTCCGATCACCATGGTCCTTTACTGCAATCGTGTTGCCCTGCGGTCTATGACTGAGCAAGAGTTCAAGAGCTGGCTTCAACGCGTCGATGCCAACGGAGATGGTCGCATCAGTAGGCATGAGCTAAGCGTTGCACTCCGTGCTCTCGGACTGAACGGGACGACATTCAAGTCGTGGTCTGCCATGCGCAATGCCGACCTCAACCGTAACCATTACATAGATGATGAATCAGAGATTAAGAAGTTGAAAGAGTATGCAGAGACAAAATGGAATATCTGCGTCACGGCATGATGGCACGACGTGGGCCACTGATCAACTATACTACTATATATCTAGCCACTGCATCTGCATGTCCTTCTATCATAAATTGGACTGTATCTCGTATGGTTGTGTGCATGCTAGGGCTAGTTTACTTAGTCTGTAATGGAAGAAGTTTCGTCGATAAAGAATAAAATGGAAGGACCCTTGCAATAATGAAGTGTGTTTAAGAGTATTGCGTCACCTCTTTCTCTTTTTTGGCTTATGGTTCCTAGCTTATATCCTAATTTACTTTATATATTTTTGTGAGACTAGATTGGTCTAGGTTTTACATTTTAATTGTTCACAGGAATTGAAGGTCTTTTAATCTATCATTTGATGGATGAACAAATGAAAAGCATAGAGGAAAAGATGGATGTCTAAAGGGATCTCAATTCCATTTCTCCCAACAACACCTAAATGTTGGGCCTGGTGTGGTGCTATTAAGGCTCATGGGGGCTAACTTGTATTGGGCTGGATTTGGGTCCAAGGATTTGAGATTAAATCAAGTCACGGGTGTACACAGGTTTGGGGATTAGTTTAATCTTATTGGGTTAGTTCATGAGAGTTTTTGTTGAGTTTGGGCCTGACCTACTTAGTGGATGTATTTAAATTCTAGTCGCTTGGGTTTAGATAGAATAGAATAGATTCTTTTTTCTCAATCCTTTCTCATCGTAAGGTGACAGCCCTATCTTCACTCTTCTGCCTCCTCCCTCTTCTACGTGTGTTCTCTTGAAATTCAGCGAGGTTGTAACCCATCGCGTGGACCTTGGACGTTTGCAAGCCCGAACACGACGTGGAAGGAGAACGATGGCTTCAACGGGATGATCGCTGGGAGGGCTGATCGCTGATTATGTCGGCTTCATTAGCTTCGTGGCTTGATTGAGTGAATCAAAGACGAAGGGGCTTCGTTTCCGTGAGGGACTTCCACGAGAGGAAGAGGACGCGTAGAGTCTAGAAAATCCATTGACCCACTTCACGTATGTTGAGCAGAAAGCATCTCAGCATCACGTGAGAAGAACGTCCCAGGCTTCATCTCACGAAGAGAACCCCCACGTGAAGGGTGAGAGAGGGACTTCGTGGAACGTAAGAGGAGGGAGTAGTTTCTCCTAGGAAACTTCAGTGTGGTCAAGTTCTCAAGGAGCCTAGTCAACGAAAGAAACCACGCATGAAGAGAAGAGGAAAATATCTCATGGCCAGCAGAAGAAAAAAGGATTAAATAAATTCAAAAAAGGTGGCTGTAATTTGATCGTTAGTATAAATCCTTGGTTCTTGTTCAATGAGAAATTACATTACTGTGCTCAAATCCTAATTGGTATTAGAGCCCATTCAACAAAGAGTAATTTAAGATCTTCAAGGATTGACCTACAAGAAAATATAAAATAGCGACGCAAATTTA
>UESW01003928.1:1134328-1280966 GCA_900491605.1 Calamus simplicifolius
AAAGTTAGTAGAGGTGGTTGAAGTTGAATATCCCGGTTGGCCTATGAAACGAACCGTATTGTTTCGTTGCGATTGGTTCGATCCGACAGTTCCTGTGGGCAAAAGGGTTCATAACGACTACAATTTGGTTGAAGTGAACCATCGACGAAGATTGCAGAAATATGACCCATTCATCCTTGCATCCCAAGCTCAGCAAGTGTTTTACTGCGGATATCCAAGTTTGCGCAACGACAAGCGAGATTGGTGGGCTGTTTCTAAAATCGTCCCACGTTCAACAATCGTATTAGAGGAGAGTTCATCAAGTCAATCAGCCGAGTGCCCTGCATTTCAAGAGGATGAGATGGAAATGCATGCAATTGAGGACGACACAAGGGCTCCTGAAACATCACTTAGAGATCCAAATGGTGATGTCCAAGAAATTGCGGATGCAAATGTTCGGTTTCCTTCCGATGATAATGAAACTGAATCGCAGTCCGATACGGCATCGGATGTTGAACCAACATTTCACGAAACAAATGACACCGATTAAACATAGAGGTTTTTTAAATTCAACTTTTTTTATAAGTGTTAAATTTTTACATAGTCAATCATTAATCGTAATTTAATTGCATGAATCTTTAGTATTTTCAGTATGACGGGCAGAGGTAGATCTACCGACGACAGACGGAGTGAGCAGGGACGTAGCCCTGCTGCATCAGATCACATGAGCTTTGGAGATGGAGAGTTCGGATCTCCAGCATCGCACAGCCTTCGATCTCTCCAGCAGTATTACCATCCAGCCGATCGGCACATACCTCCGAGAGTTCTTCCACCATCGGCCGCACCGTACTTCGACTTGATGCTCATGGGCTGTAAGTATATACTAATTAAAAATATATGTTTATGTTTTTAAGTCAATTACTTATAAACATGCATTTTTTAACAGATTATTGAGCAGCATCATGTATCCAGCCACATCAGCGCCGTATTTCAGAGGCGTGCAGATCCCAGTGGCTACGATTGGCGCCACGTATCTCCAGCCACGAGGGAGTTTTATTTTCTGAGTTTCAGGTAAACTTATTAAATACAATTTATCACTGATATAAAATTTCTTAATCTTAATAAATTCTGAAACTAACTGTTTATTTTAATGCAGAAAAAGTTTACGTGGGACCCTGCCAGCCATGAGCCATTAGGGCAGCATGGGAGGCTCTGACGGGACGCCGATACTCCGACATGCTTCATCGTTGGAGGTCATCGGGTCAGCGTCCTGCGCATGTGCCAGAGGGTATTTGGCACGAGTGGCAGCAGGCCTGGCAGTCCGATGGCTGGCGCAGGAGGTCCGCATCAGCCAGCACGAACCGCCGATCCGAGAAGGGCGGTCCTGGCACGGGTCTCTCCCGCCATACTTCGGGCTCCATTTCGATTCAGGAGCACAGACGGCGTATGGTAAGAAAACATAAATATTTAATTACTAATTTAGTTATTTACAAATATTTGTATTAATATCAATTTTTTATTGTTATAGTCTGAGCAGGAGGGCGGAGATCCTGGTGAGTTTCGTCTATTCAGGGCGACACACACCAGGAGGGACGGTTCCTGGGTCGACACGCGATCACGGGAGGTTGCGGTAAGAAATTAGATTTATGTAGTATCTGTTTAATTTCTAAAATTTTATTTTGAGAAATTTATTAACTCATTTATTGTTGATTTTATAATTCAAAGACACGAGTCGAGGAGCTTCGCTCCCAGGCATCGCAGGTCGACTCTACTGATGGGGAGACGCCCGTCGAACTCTCAGCAGAGGAGAGTCGGCGTGTGTTTTTGGAGGCTGTTGGTGCCCAGCCGCGAGACCGCAGGGTCTATGGTCTGGGCACTAGAGCTTCTACATATTTTTCCCATCAGGCCTCCAGCTCGCGAGTTTCTGGTGATATTCCTTCCGAGCGTTTAGACGACCTTCGGAGATCTATGCAGAGAAGGTTCGCAGGAGGTCGAGCAGGATTTTGAGGATCGTATGCGAGGCCGGGATCAGGAGATTGCAGACATGCGAGACAGATGCATCATTTGCGGGATATGGTTAGCCGCTTGTCGCAGGTCTCCAGCCTCCACAGCCTCCACGTGATCGCTCAGATTCTTGATGTATTTTTTTTCTTTTTATATGTTGTACATGAAAACTTCAAAATTTTAATATATTATTATTTTTAAAATTGAATGATTATTGTTTGGATCAATATGAGTGAAGAATGTTTCGATCAATATTTAAATGTAACGAAATTGTATTAACCGTTTTAATTTTAAATTTTTATTTTTTTAAAAAAAATATTTATTTAGCGACGCATTAGCGACTAAATTGCATCGCTAATATTTTTAAAATATTATTATTAAATATTACGACGCAATGAGCTGGCGTCGTAATATTTAAAAAAAATTAATTAGCGACGCATTAGCGACTCAAATTGCATTGCTAATATTTCATAATATTACTATTAAATATTGCGACGCAACGATCTGGCATCGCAATATTTTTTAAAAAAATTTCATTAGCGACGCATTAGCGACTAAAATTACGTCGCTGATATATCTAAAATATTATTAATAAATATTGCAACGCAGTGACCTGGCATCGTAATATTTTAAAAAAATTTTATTAGCGACGCATTAGCAACTAATATTGCGTCGCTATTATATTTAAAATATTATTATTAAATATTACGATGTAGCTAAATGCGTCGCAATATTGCGACGCAATTGAATGCGTCGCAATATTTAATAATAATTTTAAATATTAAAAATTAGTTTTAAATTTAGCGACGCATTTGGATGCGTCGCAATATTGCGACGCACTGTTGCATCGCAGAGTCGCAATATTGCGACGCAATTGTGACAAATGGATATTGTGATGGACATCTGAGCGACGCAGTCATTGCGTCGCTATTGCGTCGCTATTGCGTCGCAATAGCATGTTTAGCGACGCATTAGCGACACATTTGGGCGTCGCAATATTTTTTTTCTTGTAGTGTGAAACAATTTCAACAAGGCCTCATAAAGGTACCTCTTAATTTTAAAATTTATTTTTGTGCTATTTTTGTTTTGGTTGAGATCTCGCCATGGATAGTAGCATGAAAATAGATTTTGAAAAGTTTGATGGAAAGAAAAGTTTCTCCATGTAGAAAGTCTGAGTAGAGAACCTCCTTGTGCAGCAGGGTTTAGATCTGGCTTTGGAGGAAAGACCAGATGGAATGACATATAAGCAGTGGATATCGTTGGAGAAGAAAGCATATTCAGCGATCAGAGGATATCTAGCAGATTCAGTCCTTTATTCAGTGCTAGAGGAGAAGACCCTGAAGGGACTTTGGTCGAAGTTGCAAGCCCTCTATATGGGAAAGAACATATGCAACAAGTTGATGTTGTAGAAGCGCCTCTACAACCTTTGAATGTTAGAAGGTGGAGATGTGCTGGGCCACATCCAGGTGTTCGACCAGGTGAGCAATGAATTGCTAATTATTGGGGTCAAGATGGAGGAGGAAGATAAGAAACTTTTGCTATTATGTTCGTTGCCCACATCACATGACTCATTGGTCGCGACGCTGCTCTCCGGGAAGGAGATATTGTTCTATGAAGATATTGTTTCGGTGCTTTGCGAACGAATGAGCAGAAGAAGAAGATGACCAAGGAAGAAGTTCCCCAGGAGGGTCTATCAGTTGGAAAAAGGTTAGGCAGAGGCAGGGACAAGAGCAGGCCTAGGGAACGGTTATAGTCCAGGAAGGTTAAGTGCTACAAGTGTGGTAAGGTAGGACATTTCAAGAGGAACTATCCTAAGTGAAAAAAAGAAGAAAATGAAGGATCTGAATCTGTGAGTATAGTTGCAGATGGGAGGTGGATGATGATCTCTTACTGGTATCAGATGGTCACAGGCACAGTACAGAGATGTGAACCTTGGATTCAGCTTGTTCTCATCATTATAGTCCCAACCGATCGTGGTTCAGCACTTACATAGAGATTGATGAGGGGTGTGTGACTCTTGAAGATGATCATCCTTGCAAGGTGGCAGGGATTGGCACAGTGAGGGTGAGGATGTTTGATGGCATGGTGCACACTCTTACCAGCGTGAAGCATGTTCCGGAACTCAAGAAGAATCTGGTGTTACTGGGGTACCTAGAGCAGACTGGATACAGCTTTAGCAGTCATGTCAGGAGTGGAGTTCTGAACATCTTCAATGGAGCTATGGTGGTGATGAGAGGAAGAAGGCTGGAGAACAACCTATACAGGTTGGAGGGCTCTGTGATGATAAAAAAATTTGAGGCAGCAGTTGTGGAGTGGAGTAAGTTGGATGCCAAGTCAAAGAAGATGGTGTTCTTGGGCTACTCGCACGGAATCAAGGGGTATCGATTGTGGGACCCCTTGGAGAAAAAGGTTGTTATCAACAGGGATGTGACCTTCGATGAGAAATCGATCATTCAAATGAGAGATGGAATAGATGCACAGTAGGGGTTGCAGAAGGTGAAACATGGAAACACTAGTCAGATGAACTCCTACATAGTCGTGCCATTTGCTAGTGAACCAGAAGGATTTGAGATTTAGACGGAGAGAACTGATAGAGGGGTTAGAAGCCAGAAAGTTCAGCAGGATGCAGCTGAGCAAAGAACTCAAGAGGATGCAGCTGGGCAGGGGATTGATACAGGGATCGCACTGCACAGGCCCAGGAGAAACGTGCGACCACCAGTTCGATACGGCTTTGAGGATTCGGTGTCATATGCCCTGGTGACAGCGAATGAAGACCCTTACACCTATCAAGAGGTTGTGAAGAGCCAGAACAGCCAGGATAGAGATAGATGAAAGAAGGTGGAGTAGAGCTGGTGAAGGTACATACCAAGAAGAATCCAGCAATGCACTCACCAAGGTTTTTTCACATGATAACTTTCGTAGGGATTGCAGCTGATGGACATGGCGGATGTGCTGAGGCCTTGAAAGCATCAAGGTGGAGATTATTGGACTTGGTGTGGTGCTATCAAGGCTCAAGAGGGCTAACTTGTACTGGGCTGGATGTGGGTCCAAGGGTTGAGATTAAATCAAGTCACGGATGTACACGAGCTTGGGGATTAGTTTAATCTCATTGGGTTAGTCCATGGGAGTTTTTGTTGAGTCTGGCCTGGCCCACTTAGTAGATGTATTTAAACTTTAGTCGCTAGGGTTTGGATAGAATAGAATAAATTCTTTTCTCCCAATCCTTTCTCATCGCAGGGCAGCAGCCCTACTTCACTCTTCTCCCCTCCTTCCCCTTCTACGTGCGTTCTCTTGGAATTCAGCGGGGTCGTAACCCATCGCATGGACCTTGGACGTTTGCGAGCCCGAATGCGACGTGGGAGGAGAACGACGGGTTCCACGGGATAATCGCTGGGAAGGCTGATCTCTGATTGCATCGGCTTGCATTGGCTTTGTGGCTTGATTGAGTGAATCAAAGACGAAGGAGGCTTTGCTTCCGTGAGGGACTTCCATGGGAGGAAGAGGACGCGTAGAATCCAGGAAATCCATTGACCCTCTTCACGTACGTTGAGGAGGAAGCATCTCGACATCACGTGAGAAAAGAACGTCCTATGCTTCATCTCACAGAGAGAACCCCCACGTGAAGGGTGAGAGAGGGACTTCGTGGAACGTGAGAGGAGGGAGTAGTTTCTCCCAGAAAACTTCGGTGTGGTCAAAGTTCTCAAGGAAGCCTAGTCAACGGAAGAAACCACGTGTGAAGAGAAGAGGGAAAATATCTCACAGCAGAAGAAAAAAAGGATTAAATAAATCCAAAAAGGGGGCTGCAGCTTGATCGTTAGTATAAATCATTTCTTGTTCAATGAGAATTTTATTACTGTGCTCTAAACCCCAACACTAAAGAGGAATGAAAATGTGTTGAAAGAATTTTCTAGAAATTACTAGAAATTTAAATTATAATATACTAAATTTAAAAGTCATAAAGTATAAAATAAAATAATTAAAAATTATGTCTAGATTGAGGTGTATTAGACACTAGCCTAAAAAACTAATTTTTACTCCTTAATGCAGGTTGTAGGTGAATTGTCTCCAAATTATAATGATCTAACTCGATTCGAATCTTCTATCATAAGTATGATTGCATGAAAGTGCAACCAAATGATTCCTTCATATATTAAAAAAAATTAAAAATCAAAAGTAAAAAAGAAATAAGAGGAAATAGTAAAAAAGAAAGAAACTCTTCTCAGTATAGGACCATTAGAAACATAAGGCTTCAAGCCATTTTCTTAGTAGGGCTTCAGGCTGAAGAGGATATCAAGATATGGGTTCTTCCAAGGCAAACTTAGATCGCCTACGACCTTGGATCTTAAGCTTATTATTAGGCTCAATTTAATAACCCCAAATGGCTCAGCCTTTATAGCTTGTTAGCCATTTTTCAAATCAAGCAAAAGAAAAGGAAAAAAATTAAACGAATCTAGCTAGCGTTTCCACTCGCGTTCAGGATAAGCTTAATGGTCATGCAAAGTGAACTATTCTTTCATCGAGCTGAACACTTGCCTGACATGCCAAAAAAGTTTTTTTAAAAAAATTTAAAACTTCTTATTTTTAACATAAAAATAATTAACAATTGCTCATAAAAGTTTTTAATTTTGAATAACTAGCAAAATCAAAATAACATAAATTTTAGGTTACGTTATACCTTGTAATAGATGAGGTGTTTAGTGGTTCATTTATTCCTCTGAAAATTAGTAAACAAGCTTATCGATTGTCTATGGATATTTGCAAACTATCATATTTCTTCTGTGAACTCTTTTGGCACCTTGGGGTGATTGTGGTTTTGATGCTCCCTTTGTTGGGTCCAACATAGATTATTTTTGGAAGAGAAATCTCGGTAGAGGAAGGTTTTCTGTCAAGAAGAAAAATAGATTTATGGTTTCATAATCACACCACCACAAAAAATATTGTTCTGATTCTATGGATAAACATAATGCCTCGTATCCATATATGAAGCTACCACATCAAAGCATAATAAAATAGGCCCAACTATATAGGTCCAACTCAGACTAAAAATAATAAATAAAATAAAATAAAATACTTAGAATTAATAACTATTATATTTTAACACCCACACCACACCATCTAAAATTAGTCTCTTGATCACCCCTTCTCCCCCATCTAATTAGGACTTCTCAAGATTAAGTTTGATGGTTTAGTACGTACAACTACTTCTGGTGTTGAGTTAATTTCTTATTCGAGATAATACTGAAAGACCCCTCTTTGTTGGATCCTTTCCCCTCTCAAGAGCTTTGTCCCTTCCATTGAAATCACTACAGCCTGGCTTGAGTTAAGGGTTGGACTGCGTCTAATTCCGAATCTCTTGGCACATCCTATCGGTATTATATTGGAAGCGGACTTAGCTACAATGGTTGCTTGGATGAATGATGGTCAACGGAGTCTGCATCCAAAATTACGAGAGATATTCTTGCACAACTTCTCCTGATTCTTCAATTCCAATACCATCATATATATATATATATCTCTCAGAAAGGTCAATCAATCTGCAGACATTGTAGCCAATTTTAATTGCCACATCTTTATCCTCTAGAGAAATCTGATACGGCAATTTTTCCCCTACTTTATGTTTCTTGGTGGAAGCAAATGCTAGAAGTACTTCATTTGTAACATCATAACTTGTCTGTTTACCAAAAAAAAAAAAAAAAAACCTTCAGTTAAGTTTTCTAACCCATTTTAAATGTTTGGTAGAAAAAGAAATAAATATGTTGTCTTCCTCTTTAGGTAACTTGTACTGTGAGAGGAATTAATCTATTGAATCATTCGACTGAGTTAAACAAAGATATTGGTTCGGTGCGTCAGTGTGCTGCAGAATCTATTAATTGACCGAGTCAAAAAGATTTCATTCTGTGTCGTAGCTAAATCAACTTTCTTAGCCAAAAGGAATCCACCTATATTTCTTGCAATTATTTGAACTTGCATCTGATTCTTGTAAAGGTGTTAGAACAAGACAGGTCATTGCAGTCAAGCTGATGGTCTTGTTGGGAATCATGCGTTTCACTAATCAATGATAATCTGAGCTCAAAAGAAAAGTTGCAATTGATTGTTCATCCGTTTTATTACTTTTGATCCAGAGAATTTTGTAGAAAAGAAAGCGCTTACTTTTCTTCTGCAAAAAAGGATGAATTTTAATTCAATTTAGTAGGCAATTCATATTGGGCTTTGCTTGGCCATGATGTTCTTAGCCTCCCTTTCTTTTTTTCCCCTCTTTTTGATGGATGATGATCTGATCTTCACGGTCATTATTCATTTGAGGATTCACCTTGTTAATTAACGCATAGGCATCATGGTTTAAGAACATCATAATTTATCATTTTAGACAATATATCGTATTCGAACTTCTTAATGAACATAAAGTAATGCAGTCTAATTTGATTGCCTGATTTTGTGGGGATGCGTGATAGGGTTGGATAACAACAAGGTCATAGAAAACTCTAATGAGATTTTTTTTTCTTCTTGATGACTAACCTACCTTAATATATTAATTCGGTTAGGAATCTCCTCTGCCGTGAATCAACTTTGAAAAGGAATTAATTAATCCATTTGTTTGGTAAATGCTTCTTATGGATGCACTTTCTTTGAAAACAAAATTAATAAAAATTATTCAATATAAGAGACTGGCTCAAAATACAACTCTTTCTTATGTCTTTAAAAGTAGCCTAGCCCTCATAATTAGAACAGATTTTCTTCTTGCTTAACTACTGGATAACTCATCAAAGAGTCCTAGCATTTTTTTTATTCAGTTTTATTTTACTTGAGTGCTAAATGGTTTTTCCTCAAGAAAACTTCATGCCTTCTAAATGCTCTATTTCTATTCTCACATAAAAAAGGTGAATAATCTGTAAGAAAACTATTAACAATCTACACAATATTGCATAGAGTTAATAGTTAGGATCTTTTTTATTACCTCCAGCCATTGCTTTCGATCTACCTCTAGAAGATCTGAATCAGGATCTCGATCTTCCTCTCGATGGATCTTGATCTTCCTCCTCTCTATGGATCTTGATCTTCTTCTCGATGGATCTTGATCTTCCTCCTCTCGATAGATCTTGATCTTCCTCTTCTCGATGGATCTTGATCTTCTTCTCGAGGAACCTTGATTGAGTACTTCCAATCAATGAGCCATCGCACTCTGATGGTGTATGCCCTCAAGATATGCTCTTGATCAGGGACCCAATGCCTCCGCTTGTTTTTGATTTTTCTTTCGATAACATTGTGTTATTGAAAGCCTTAGAAGGGATCTCTATTTAAAGAGATTCCTCAAATCCCTTCCACTGCCTTCTCCCATCAAAGCAGGCGTTTAACATTTAAGGGGCTATCGTTATCACTTATTAATTAGTGGAAACGATCGTAATAAAAATAGGACCATCTATTTCGACGGGTTATTACATTCTCCCACTTGGTCCGTATATTTTATCAACACTGAACAAGAAACTAAATACATGAATCATAGCGATAGGTCCTCTATAATTGAGTATTATCTTCTATGTATTACAATGCATTCAATTTCTTTACCACTATTCCAAATGTGACAACATAACATAATGAATAAATCATATGTTTATTCAGAGTCCAAAAGAAAAGTTTGTCATTTCTCAAAAGTCAAATAATGTATACACCTGAATAAGAAATAAACAAATAATTGAAATAAGAGTTTCTTTGTACAAATTGTTATCCATTCAATTATATCATGGAACCAACTCCCATTCTTATCACATGATTCTTAAAATTCTTAATTGGCATGCCTTTAGTCAAAGGATCAGCTATCATCAATTCAGTGCTAACGTGTTCTATGACCACTTTATTTTCTTTAACACGTTCTCTTATGGCTAAATACTTAATGTTGATATGTTTACTTCGACTACCACTCTTATAGTTTTTAGCCAAAAATACAACAGCTGAATTATCACAGTACAATTTAATTGGCCTAGCAATAGAGTTAACAAGCCTAAGCCCTGAGATGAAACTCTTCAACCATACACCTTGCGATGTAGCCTCAAAACAAGCAATGAACTCCGCTTCCATAGTAGAGGTAGCAGTCAAAGTCTGCTTTGCACTCCTCCATGATATGGCTCCACCAGCTAACATAAATATAAATCCTGATGTTGATTTCCGAGAATCAACGCAGCCAGCAAAGTCCGAATCTGAGTAGCCCTCTATCTCCAAATGATCAGTTCATCTATACATGAGCATGTAGTCCTTGGTCCCTTGAAGATACCTCATGACCTTTTTAGCAGCTCTCCAGTGGTCTAAACCTGAATTTCTATGATATCTTTCCAACATTCCTACTGCAAATGCAATGTCAGGTCTTGTGCAAACCTGAGCATACATTAGGCTTCCGATAGCTGAAGCATATGGAATGTTGTGCATCTATTCCCGTTCAAGTTCATTTTTAGGGCACTGGTTCAAAGCGAACTTGTCACCCTTCACTATAGGTGCAACACTTGGTGAACAATTTTTCATCTGAAATCTCTCAAAGACTTTATTGATATAAGTTTCTTGAAACAATCCTAAAATGCCTCGAGATCTTTCTCTATGGATCTTAATGCCAATGACATAAGATGCCTCACTCATATCTTTCATATCAAAATTTTTGGAGAAAAATTGTTTCACCTCATATAGCAACCCTTTATCATTAGTTGCAAGTAGAATGTCATCCACATATAGGACCAAGAAACAAATTTTTCTCCTACTAACCTTCTGGTATATACATTGATCCATGATGTTCTCTTCAAAACCATCGAGAAGAAGATCAAGATCCATAGAGAGAAGGAAGATCAAGATCCATCGAGAGGAAGATCGAGATCATGATTCAGATCTTCTAGAGGTAGATCGAAAGCAATGGCTGGAGGTAATAAAAAAGATCCTAACTATTAACTCTATGCAATATTGTGTAGATTGTTAATAGTTTTCTTACTGTTGGTTCTCTACTTCTGCCTTAAATACATATATGGATTTCTTAAGCTTGCAAACCAAATGCTCACCATCACCAGAGGAAAATCCTTTAGGCTGTTTTATGTAAACCTCTTCCTCTAGATCTCCATTAAGGAATGCGGTATTCACATCCATTTGATGTAACTCAAAATCAAAATGAGCTACCAATGCCATAATTATTCGGAGAGAATCTTTCTTGGATATAGGAGAAAATGTCTCCGTGTAGTCGATTCCTTCCCTCTGAGTGAATCCTTTGGCAATGAGTCTTTCTTTATATCTTTCAATGTTGCCTTGTGAGTCTTTCTTTATTTTAAAGACCCATCTACATCCAATGGCTTTTACACCATCAGACAACTCAACAAGATCCCAGACTCGGTTAGATGCCATAGATTCCATCTCGTCCTTCATGGCATTGTACCATAAGTTTGATTCCTTAGAACTCATGGCTTGTGAAAATGTTTCAGGATCATTTTTGGCTCCAATGTTATAGTCAGATTCATGTAGATACACAATATAATTACTAGGAATTGCTGATTTCTTTATTCTAGTTGATCATCTTAATGTTGTATCAATGACCTCTTGAGGAGTATCTTGCACAACTGATTGTTGATGAACAACATGATCTTCTAGATTACCTTCAGCTTGTGAAATCTCAATGACTAGTTGTTGAGCACTTAATTGAGTTTGAGGAGTGCTATAAATAACAACCAATCCCTCACTTGAAGTGGAAGCTGGAATATCTGAATGATCTTTCTCAGAAGAAGCCAAATACTGAGATTGATCACTTCCACTGATCAAGTCATTCTCAAGAAATTTTGCATTTCTTGATTCCACAATCCTAGTGCTGTGAAATGGACAATAAAATCTATAACCCTTGGACTTCTTAGCATATCCAATAAAATATCCACTAATAGTCCTTGGGTCTAGTTTCTTTTCTTGTGGATTATAAACTCTTACTTCAGATGGACATCCCTAAACACGTATATGTTGCAAACTTGGTTTCCAACCTTTAAACAACTCAAATGGCATTTTGGAAATAGCCTTGGTTGAAACCCGATTTAATATATACGCAGCAGTTTTAAGAGCTTCAGTCTATAAGGATTTAGGTAGGTTGGAGCTGACAATCATGCTCCTTACCATGTCCAATAATGTCCGATTTCTTCTTTCAGCTACACCGTTTTGGTCAGGAGACCCTGGCATGGTGTATTGTGCAACAATTCTATTTTCTTCAAGAAACCGAGCAAACGGACCAGGTGCTTGTCCATTCTCAGTGCATCTACCATAATATTCTTCATCACTATCTGACCTCACGATTTTAATTTACTTGCCGCATTGTTTCTCTACTTCTGCCTTAAATACCTTAAAGGCATCTAATGCTTCGTTCTTATTATGAAGCAGGTAGAGATACATATATCGTGAATAGTCATCAATAAATGAGATGAAGTATCTCTGACCATACGAGTCTATATCTGGGCTACATATATCCGTATGTATGATCTTCAGTATTTCCGAACTTCTCTTGGTATCTTTCTTGGACTTGTTGGTTTGCTTTCCCTTTATGCAGTTCACACAAGTGCCAAAATCAGTAAAATTAAGAGTATCAAGTACTCCATCTTTTACTAATCTTTTAATTCTCTCAATGGAGATATGACCTAATCTCCGATGCCACAAAATAGAGGAATTCTCATTCATAACACATCTTTTTATACCAGTTTGAGCGTGCATCACATTATAGGTGGTATTGTTTTTCAAATTAATTTGGAAAATATTGTCGGACAATGTACCATTCCCAATAAGCTTAGATTTATAAAATAAATCAAAAAATTAAAATTAAAGGAGTATCCTGCTGGTACAAGCCTTGACACTGAAATTAAATTTCTAGAGAAACTTGGAATATAAAATGTCTTTTCCAAATCCAAAACAAAACCAGAGTGTAAAATAAGTCTGCACGTCCCAATTGCTTCCACATGTAAACTCATCTTATTTCTTGAATAGATGCTTTGTTCACTTCCCAATGGTTTCCTTTGATTTAGAAAACCCTGCAAGGTATTTGAAACATGGATTGTAGAACCAGAATCAATCCACCATGTGTTATGACATATAACCAAATTGGATTCATGACATACGAATGAGGTTAGAGTACCTTTCTTGTCAAACCAAGCTTTGAATTTGAGACAATCTTTCTTTATATGCCCTTTCTTCTTGCAAAAGAAGCACTTGGACTCCTTCTTGTCTTCTGTATGGATGGATACTTTACCCTTTCCTTTGTGTTTGGCTTTGGGAGCTTTAGTCTTTCTCTGAGTGACTAAATGTGTACTTTCTCCCATTTCTAAAATCAGCCTCCCTTCCTTTTGAACACACATGGTCAGAAGTTCATTAATTGACCATTTGTCCTTATGTGTGTTGTAAGATATTTTGAAGGGACTATACTGCTGTGGGAGTGAGCTTAAAATAAAGTGCACCAAGAAAGATTCTGACATCTCAACCTCTAGGGATTTCAACTGAGCCGCAATGTCCCTCATCTTCATGATGTGCTCATGCACACCTCCAACAGTAGTGAACTTCATTGATGATAATTTTGTCATTAGGGTGCTAGCCAGTGCCTTATCTGAAGACTCAAATTGTGCATCAATAGCCTTCAGAAGTTTCTTGACATTTTTGCACACAGGAATTGAACCACGTATACTAGCAGAAATCTTAGTACGTATGAACATCATACTGAGGCGATTGGACCGCTCCCATCGTTCATATGCAGCAATCTCAGCCTGAGTGCTAGTAGATGTAACTGAATGTGGTTCATCCTTCCTGATAGCATAGTCAATATCCATGCACCCTAATTGAAGAAGAATTCTCTCCTTC
Source organism: Calamus simplicifolius (assembly GCA_900491605.1). Classification (NCBI taxonomy): domain Eukaryota; kingdom Viridiplantae; phylum Streptophyta; class Magnoliopsida; order Arecales; family Arecaceae; genus Calamus; species Calamus simplicifolius. Next base: position 1,148,153 of record UESW01003928.1, read on the forward strand.
CATAATTTATAATTATCACCACTTAAATCGGGAACATCACATTTCATATTAGAAATATTAACAGGCAAAATAGCTGCATAAAAAAAATGATGTTCATGTAACTGAATTTGAGGCATATAACTTGATGTCATGTCTTACCAATGTAAACATGCAATAACATGAATCAATAACAACAATAACTACATGTGGGCTAAGTTATTATACTCAAATAGACTCATTAACTTAATGATATTACTAACAAATTATATTCCTTTCTTAATTCCTGTGGATAATTAAGAAAATAATTTGTTATCGCATCCTAATTAATTATATTAGTGCAATAAAAATTCCTGTGGGATAAGATTCATTACATTAATATAACTAGTCATAATTAATGTCATCTAACCTTATGTGACCTTTGCAACTCAATATATAATTTTGATTAATCAAAGATGATGTGGCTACTCCTTAATTAATCAAAATCATATTGATCACATGACATTTGAATTCCATTATATGTATATAAATTAACCAATTTAGCATGATTATTAGGTAGTGATCTTAATTAACGTAACATTTTCAAATCAAGATCTGAGTTAATCAAATTAGCCAGGCCAGAGAAGTGGGGGTCCCCCGTTTCTTTCCTTATGTCAGTCAACGGAACCAATTAAGTAACCACAACCTCTTTACTTTTCTAGACACCAATTGACCAATCAGACCTTGAAAGGATTTGCACTGTGATTTTCACACTACCACCAAATTCAAGCATAGAATAAATCTAGTATGCAAAACAGAAGACAACATTTTAATTATCTATTTAATGAATTTTAAATTTATCATCTTAAAAAAAATTGTTAATTAACACACATTCGGCCGTAGCTCATTATTTCCTCGGGCCAGTCTATGCAAAACACCGTAGGATAGAGACTCAGGAGGCATATTTTAATACATAAATTTTAAACTTAAGAAATAAATGATAAAACCAATCAATTTGATTTTAAATCTCTTGAGAAAACCGAAGGACCCATAGACGAGAAAATCAAAACCGCAACAGACGTTTTCTCTCTTTAATATGTCACCGCATGTGGTTATGAAAGCCACTTTTTTCTCTTACGTTACCGCTTCGCTCATGAGCAAAAAATGAGCAAAAACCGAAACCTGACGGAAGAAAATCAGGATGGCCAAGAAAAATGGAACAACAGAGGAAAAACCTCCACTATAGATTTGAACCTGAGAGCGGCCAAGAAAAATCCGTGACGCGACAAAATCGTAAATGCACAGAATTCTTTCCTTTTGAACAAAATATGTTTCCAAATAGGAAACGATATCTAATATCAAGCTATAAATTCGGCTGATCAAAATTTCGAAACAATAAATCAAAGTGAAGAATCGAGAAGCAAAAATCGGAACCATAAATGTAGGATTAAAAGGAAAAGACCGAAGAGTAACCACATCTCAAACAAACTTCATGGCGATCTATTAACTCTTCCGATATGTAGGTAGTTGGGTAAAACGTACCAAGGTACTACCAGTAGCCTCCCTTTGGTATGTCCCTAATATCCCTACCATACATTCGTTGGGTCAAATAATTCAGGGTACTACCAGTAGCCTCCCTTGGACTATCCCTATGTGAGAGAAATAAAGACCAAAAAGCCTACGAACAATAAAATAATCAAGTCTCCAATGATGGAAACGCTCACAATAAAAAAAAACAAGGCAGAGATATAAAGCTCTGATACCAACTGTAAGAAAACTATTAACAATCTACACAATATTGCATAGAGTTAATAGTTAAGATCTTTTTTATTACCTCCAGCCATTGCTTTTGATCTACCTCTAGAAGATCTGAATTAGGATCTCGATCTTCCTCTCGATGGATCTTGATCTTCCTCCTCTTTATGGATCTTGATCTTCTTCTCGATGGATCTTGATCTTCCTCCTCTCGATAGATCTTGATCTTCCTCTCTCGATGGATCTTAATCTTTCTCCTCTCGATGGATCTTGATCTTCCTCTCGAGAAACCTTGATTGAGTGCTTCCAATCAATGAGCCATCGCACTCTGATGGTGTATGCCCTCAGGATATGCTCTTGATCAGGGACCCAATGCCTCTGCTTGTTTTTTGTTTTTCTTTCGATGACATTGTGTTATTGAAAGCCTTAGAAGGGATCTCTATTTAAAGAGATTCCTCAAATCCCTTTCACTGTCTGCTCCCATCAAAGTAGGCGTTTAACATTTAAGGGGCTATCGTTATCACTTATTAATTAGTGGAAACGATCGTAATAAAATAGGACAATCTATTTCGATGGGTTATTACATATTCAACTGGGTAGGTGCTTTATATTTTAACAATTTTTTAGATGCTTGTTTGACATATGTCTTCATCAGTATAATTCTTCCGTTGATATAAGTTTCTGGTGAAACAAAAAAAAAAACTTGATTTCAGAGGCCATAAATATCTAGTTGCCAGTGTTATTACGTACATTAATGCCAATTTCATAAAATGCCTCACTTATATCTTTCATATCAAAATTTTTGGAGAGAAATTTTTCACCTCATATAACCCTTTATCATTGGTTGCAAGTAGAATGTCATCCACAAGTAGAATATATCTACTCTCCATTGGAAACGGAGAGAAAAGTTATTCGTTGTGAACAAAAGTTGGCCATAGAGAGGTAGATATATATTCTCTTCTGCAATTATTACTGGCCCATGCATCTTGATAAAAAGATAATGGTTGTTAGTTTGTTAGTATTTTATTTTATTTTATTTAGTCTGAGTTAGTTTTTTAAATAATGAGCCTATCTTTTTATGATTTGATAGGATAGCCTTAGATGGATAAGTTCATAAGAGGATTATGCTTATCCGTATAAACAAGAAACAATATTTATATGGTGATGTGCTTAATGAAACGTAATAGATCAATTTTATTCTTGAGAGAAAACCCTTCTTCTTCTTTGATTTCTCTTCTCAAAATAATCTGAGTTGGAAACAATCCCAACAAAAATTGGTATAAGAGCCTGGTTCCTCAATCCCACCAGATCCAAAGCAAAACTGTGAAAAATCCAAACAAAGGATTCACGGTTTTTCTTTCGCTTTCTTCCTCGCCTATCGCCGTCTATCTTGAAGAGGCCGTGATTGCCGCTGCCAAAGAGATCGCCATCTTTAGGAAAAATAGAGTACATCTCATCGTCGGGTCAAGAAACGAAGCCCTCTTTTACCGGTTTTTCCTTCTGCCATCTTTTACCAGGACGTTTCTTACAAAGCAGCAAAAAAAAAAAAAAAAAAGTGAAAGGAGTTTTTGATTGCCCAGGAGTTTGACTTTTCCGAAGAAGTTTTTCTTTTTGGAATTGCTACAAGGGAAAAGAAGAAGGCCACGATTCTGCAGCCAAAGACGTGTTGCTGTGGTAGGTGACGTGTTCCTCCAAAGCTGCCGTTTGACTTCCCATTAACGATTCTTGTATCATGCTTCCAAAGAAGGCGTTAAGAAAAGGAACAGAAACGGAAACTAACCTGACGAAAGGAAAGCCTTTGGTTGGTGGACGTGAAGGCCAAAGATTTTTTTTCTTATCCCACAATTCCTATCCCACAACGTGATCAACAAAGAAACGGTGAAGAAAAAATTGCTACAAAAAATTTATGGCAACCCCAAGCAATATTGGTGATGAATATTAAGCATCAAGATGAAGACCCTTTTTATTTCACAAGAAGTATGGGATCTAGTTGAGAATGGGTACGAAGACCCATTTAATCCAACAAATAATCAGAAGGAACAACTGAAGGACTACAAAAAGAAGGATGCCAAAGTTTTGTTCTTTATCCAACAAGCTATATCTGAGAAAAATTTTTCCAAAATTATTAGAGCCACCAAATCAAAGGAGGCATAGGATATCTTGCAGGAGGAATTTCAAGGCAACATAAAGGTAAGAGCTATCAAACTTCAAACTCTAAGAAGAGAGTTAGATAATTTAAGAATGCAAGAAAATGAAAAATTGAAGGATTACTTCTCCAAAATTACGGAGACTGTTAATCAAATGAAGAGCTATGGTGAAACCATCACCGAGCGAAGAATATGTGAGAAAATATTGGCTAGTTTATCTCCAAAATTTAATACAATAGTTGCAATTGTTGAAGAATCTAAAGATTTTTCTGAATTAAGTGTTCATGAATTAATGGGATCTCTTGAGCAAAGATTGTTTAGGCATAAAGAATCATCAATTGAAAGTGCCTTTCAATCTAAACTCAAAGTGGTTGATAAAAATTCTCAAAAAGAATCATCGAGTCATGCTCCAGTCAAAAGAGAGTCATTTAGAGGTGAAAACCAGAGTAGAGGAAGAGGAAGAAATATGAAAGGAAGAGGTAGAGAAACACAAAGAAATAATTTTTCAAGAAGGTAATATGATGAGAGCACTCAACAAAGGTGCAATATATGTAAAAGGTCTTCTCATGCTGAAAAAGATTGCTGGTTTAGGGGCAAACCCCAATATTATAATTGCAAAAAGTTTGGACATATTCAAAAAGATTGCAGATACAAAGCAAGTGAGCAAGCATACTTCTCAGAAGAAAATGAAGGTCAACAAAGCACTCTATATGCATGTCAAATTGCAGAAGAGCAAAGTAATAATATGTGGTATCTTAACAGTGGTTGCAGCAATCACATGACTGGTGACAAGTATATTTTTGTGAATATTGACAGTTCTTCAATTTCACAAGTGAAGATGGGAAATGGTGCATTAGTCCAAGCAAGAGGCAAAGGCACAATTGAAATCAATACCAAGAAAGGAAGAAAATTCATTCATGATGTTTTACTTGTTCCAGATTTGAAGCAAAATCTCTTGAGTGTTGGACAGCTGATTGAGCATGGGCACATGGTACACTTTGAAAATAATGTTTGCAAGTTATATGACAGAGGGATGAAAAAGAAACTTATGGCAAATATCAAGATGGAGAAAAATAGAAGTTTTCCTCTTATTTTGCACTATGCAAAGGATGCTGCATGGAAGATGGAGGTAAATGATGAGTCATGGTTATGGCACAAAAGGTTTGGGCACTTGAATTTTTAAAGTTTGAGAAGTTTATATCAAAAGAATATGGTGCATGGTCTACCAGCAATACATGACAAGGAAGAACCTTGTGAAGGATGTGCACTTGGAAAACAACATAGAGAGACATTTTCAAAAGAGCATGTATGGAGAGCCAAAGCACCATTGGAGCTTATTCATACTGACATATGTGGGCCTATGAAAACTCCTTCTCATGCAGGTAACATCTACTTCATTTTTTGTTGATGACTATTCAAGGATGATATGGGTATATTTTATGAGACATAAATCAGAGGCATTTCTTATCTTTAAGAAGTTTAAAAATCATGTGGAAAGATAAAGTGGGCATTATATCAAGGTGCTGAGAAGTGATAGAGGTGGTGAATACAATTCAAATGAATTTGAGAAATTTTGTGAAGATGATTGTATACAAAGACAATTGATTGTTAGCTATATATCAGAGCAAAATGGTGTTGCAGAAAGAAATAATCGTACTATTGTTGAGATGTCTAGATCTGTGCTCAAAGACAAAGGCCTTCCAAATTCTTATTGGGTAGAAGCAGTGAATACAGTAGTTTATCTGATGAATAGATGTCCAACAAAAGCTCTTCAAAATAAGACACCATTTAAAACCTAGTATGGTAGAAAGCCTTCAGTGAAGCATTTCAAAATCTTTGGATGTGTGTGCTATGCACATATTCCAAAGGAAAGGAGACATAAACTTGATGAAATAAATAAAAAATGTATCTTTGTTAGATACAGTTCTAAATCAAAAGGTTACAAACTTTTCAGCTTGAAGCAAAATCAAGTGATCATAATAAGAGATGTTATTTTCAATGAGAAAGTTGCTTGGGATTGGAAGCAAAAGAAAGTTGAAGAAAATATTATTTCTCTAGATGAAGAAATTCATGATGCTCAAAATGAAGAAAATAAGGTTGAAGGTTCACCACAAACTACTTCAAGTTCAAGTCCATCTTCAAGTTCTACTTCTATAAAAATGAGAAGGTTAAGTAACATTTATGCTTCTTGTAATTTCTGCATGATTGAGCCTGAAACTTATGAAAATGCTATGCATGAAGAAGTGTGGAAGAAAGCAATGCATGATGAAATCAATATGATTGAGAAGAACAAAACTTAGGAATTAGTGAAGAAACCAAGTGATAAGGAAGTCATTGGCCTGAAGTGGATCTACAAAACAAAACACAATCCAGATGACACCATTCAAAGACACAAAGAAAGATTAGTAGCAAAGGGATACTCTCAATTACCTATTATTGATTATCAAGAAACTTTTGCACCTATTGCTAGACATGATACAATTAGAACTCTTATTTCTATAGCAGCTAATAAAAGTTGGAAACTACATCAACTAGATGTAAAGTCTGCATTCTTGAATGGAGTATTAGAAGAAGAAATTTATGTTGAACAACCTCAAGGCTTCATCATCAAAGGTCAAGAAAACAAGGTATACAAGTTAAAGAAAGCTTTATATGGGCCGAAGCAAGCACCTAGAGCATGGTACTCTCAAATTGACACCTACTTCAATGAAAAAGGTTTTCTAAAAAGTCCAAGTGAACCAACACTTTATGTGAAGAAGCAAGGTAATGATATTCTCATTGTCTCTCTTTATGTTGATGATTTAATTATTACTGGTAACAATGAGAATATGATCTTGACTTTCAAAAGTGAAATGATGAGAATATATGAAATGAATTATATGGGTTTGCTTCATTATTTTTTGGGAATTGAAATAAGTCAAAGAAAAGATGGTATATTTATCAGTCAAAAGAAGTATGTAGAAGGCATTCTCAAGAAATTCAACAAGGAAAATTGCAATAGTGTGGAAATACCTTTTGTGGTAAATGATAAGTTGATGAAAGAAGATGAAAGTAGTGAAGCCAATGCACAATTATACAGAAGCATTATTGGAAGTTTATTATATCTGACAATTACAAGACCAGATATTATGTTTGCATCAAGTTTACTTTCCAGATTTATGCAAAAGTCAAGTAATATTCACTTTGGACAAGCAAAAAGAGTCATGAGATACATCAAAGGTACTAAAGATTATGGGATCATGTATGACAGAAACAAGGATGATATTGTAAAGTTATTTGGGTTTTGTGATAGTGATTGGGCTGGAAGTATTGATGACATGAAAAGTACATCAGGATATGCATTCTTTTATGGATCAGATATCATATCTTGGGCATCCAAGAAGCAAGATACTGTGGCATTATCTTCTTCTGAAGCAGAATATGTTTCAACAACTTTGGCAGCACAACAAATAATTTGGTTGAGAAGAATACTTGAAGATATGGGTGAAAAGCAAGAAGAAGCTACTACTCTGCTATGTGACAACAAATCTACTATTTCTATGACAAAGAATCCTATATATCACAGCCGCACCAAGCATATCAAAATCAAGTACCATTTCATTAGAAATATGGTAGAAGAAAAAGAAATTGAAGTCAAGTACGTGAAGACTGAAGACCAAATTGCAGACATCTTTACCAAGGCACTACCCAAGGAGAAATTTATTCACTTTAGAGATCTCATGGGTATCCAAGAACAACCATTAAAGGGGAGTATTAAAAGATAATGGTTGTTAGTTTGTTAGTATTTTATTTTATTTTATTTAGTCTGAGTTAGTTTTTTAAACAATGAGCCTATCTTTTTATGATTTGATAGGATAGCCTTAGATGGATAAGATCATAAGAGGATTATGCTTATCCGTAGAAACAAGAAACAATATTTATATGGTGATGTGCTTAATGAAACGTAATAGATCAATTTTATTCTTGAAAGAAAACCCTTCTTCTTCCTTGATTTCTCTTTCCAAAATAATCTGAGTTGGAAACAATCCCAACATCTCTTTCCTACGCTTTGTAGTCTTGACGAGATCACTTGAGAAGAATCAGGAAGTCGATCGGGAAGCATGGCATCCACTAGTGGCGCAATTTATCCAAGTCTAGTGGCCAAGGAAGAATGGATAACTGACGTACCTAGTCCATTCATCATCACCACTGATCACTCGCCGACCTACTTCTATAAATACCCAGCCATTGCTGGTTATCGGTCCCATAGCCATCAAATTCCTGATCTCTTTGCAGCAGTGAGCCATAGTGATTCCCCGACCACCATGACCATTTACTCCCATCATGCTATGACTGAGCAAGAGTTCAGGAGCTGGCTTCAACGCGTCGACGCCAACGCAGATGGTCGCATCAGTAGGCATGAGCTAAGCGTTGCACTCCGTCTTCTCGAACTGAACTGGACGACATTCAAGTCATGGTCTGCCATGCGCGATGCTGACCTCAACCATAACCATTATATAGATGATGAATCAGAAATTAAGAAGCTGAAAAAGTATGCAGGGACAAAATGGAATATCCGCATCACGGCATGATGGCACGACGTGGGCCACTGATCAACTATACTACTATATATCTAGCCACTGCATCTGCATGTCCTTCTATCATAAATTGGACTGTATCTCGTATTGTTGTGTGCATGCTAGGGCTAGTTTACTTAGTCTGTAATGAAAGAAGTTCCGTCTACTGATAAAGAATAAAATGGAAGGACCCTTGCTAACTATATTTATATAATGAAGTGTATTTAAGAGTATTGCATCACCTCTTTCTCTTTTTTCGCTGATGTTTCCATAGCTTATATCCTGATTTACTTTATATTTTTTTTGGAGAGAAGAGGTTGGTCTAGCTTTTAAATTTTAATTGTTCACAGGAATTGAAGGTCTTTTAATCTATCATTTGGTGGATGAACAAATGAAAATTAAAGCATAAAGGAAGATGGATGTCTAAAAGGATCTCAATTCCCTTTCTCCAAATAACACCTAAAGAGGAACAAAATTGTGTTAGAAAAAATTCTTAGAAATTACTAAAAATTTAAATTGTAATACACTAAATTTAAAAGCCCTGAATTACAAAATAAAATAAGTTAAAAATTATGTTTAGATTGAGGTATATTAGACACTAGCCTAAAAAACTAATTTTTACCCCTTTATGCAGGTTGTAGGTAAATTGTCTCCAAATTATAACTGTCCGACTCAATTCGAACCTTCTATCATAAACATAATTGCATGAAGATACAACTAAACATCTCCTTCATATGTTCAAAAAAAATTTAAATTGAAAGTAAAAAGAAATAAAAAAATAGTAAAAAAGAAAGAAGCACTTCTCAGTAAGACCATTAGGAACGTAAGGCTTCAAGCCATTTTCTTAGTAGGGCTTCAAGCTGAAGAGGATATCAAGATATGGGTTCTTCCAAGCCAAACTTAGATCGCCTATGGCTTTGGATCTTAAGCTTATTAATAGGCTCAATTTAATAACCCCCAATGGTTCAGCCTTTATAGCTTGTTAGCCATTTTTCAAATCATGCAAAAGAAAAGAGGGAAAAAAAAAAAAGCGAATCCAGCTAGCGTTTTCACTCGCGTTTAGGATAAGCTGAATGTTAATGACAAGTGAACTATTCTCTCAACGAGCTGAACACTTGCTTGACATGCCAAAAATGTTTTTTTTAAAAAAATTAAAATTTCTCATTTTAACATAAAAATAATTAACAATTGCTCATAAAAGTTTTTAATTTTGAATAACTAGCAAAATCAAAACAACATAAATTTTAGGTTACGTTATACCTTGTAATAGGTAAGGTGTTTAGTGGTTCATTTATTCCTCTGAAAATTAGTAAACAAGCTTATCGGTTGTCTATGGATATTTGCAAACTATCAGATTTTCTTTTGTGAACTCTATTGGCACCTTGGGGTGATTGTGGTTTTGATGCTTTCTCTGTTGGGATTGTTTCCAACACATATGCAAACCACCACAAAAAATATTGTTTCTGATTCTTCGGATAAACATAATGCCTCTTATCCATATGAGCCTACCACACTCAAGTATAATAAAATAGGCCCAACTATATATAAGCCCAACTCAGACTAAAAATAATAAATAAAATAAAATAAGATACTAAGAATTAACAATCATTATATTTTAACACTCTCCTTTAATGGTTGTTCTTGAATACCCATGAGATCTCTAAAGTAAATAAATTTCTCCTTGGATAATGCCTTAGTGAAGATATCTGATATTTGGTCTTGAGTCCTTACATACTTCTCAACTTCTTTTTCTTCTACCATATCTCTTATTAAATAGTACTTAATTTTGATATGCTTAGTGCGGCTGTGATATATATGATTCTTTATCATATAGATGATAGACTTATTATCACATAGTACTGTAGTAGCTTCTTCTTGCTTCTCACTCATATTTTCAAGTATCATTCTCAATCAAATTATTTATTGTGCTGCCACAGTAGTTGAAACATATTCTACTTTAGAAGATAATAATGCCACTGTATCTTGCTTCTTGTATGCCCAAGATGACATCTGATCCATAAAGGAATACATAATCTGATGTTCTCTTTATGTCATTAATGCTTTCAGACCAATCACTATTACAAAACCCAAATAATTTCATAATATCATTCTGGTTTCTTTCATACATTATCACATAATCTTTAGTACCTTTGATGCATCTCAAAACTCTTTTTGCATGTCCAAAGTGAATCTTGGTTTTTGCATAAATCTGAAAAGTAAACTTAATGCAAACATTAGATCTGGTCTTGTAAATGTTAAATATAATAAAATTTCAATAATGCTTCTATATAATTATGCATTTGCTTCATCACTTTCATCTTCTTTCATCAACTTCTCATTTACCACAAAAGGTGTTTCTACAATATTGCAACTTTTCATTTTGAATTTCTTAAGAATGCCTTCTGCATATTTTATTTGACTAATAAAAATGCCATCTATTCTTTGATTGATTTTAATTCTCAAAAAATAATGAAGCAAACCCATATCATTCATTTCATATTTTTTTCATCATATCACTTTTGAAAATTAAAATCATATTCTCATTGTTATCAGTAATAATTAAATCATCAACATAAAGAGAAACAATAAGAATATCATTACATTGCTTCTTCACATAAAGTGTTGGTTCACTTGGACTTCTTAAGAAATCTTTCTTATTAAAGTAGGTATCAATTTGAGAGTATCATGCTCGGATGCTTGCTTCAGCCCATACAATACTTTCTTCAACTTGTATACCTTGCTTTCTTGACCTTTGATGATGAAGCCTTGAGATTGTTCAACATAAATTTCTTCCAATACTCCATTCAAGAATGTTGACTTTACATCTAGTTGGTATAATTTTTAACTTTTATATGCTGCCATAGAAATGAGAGTTCTAATTGTATTATGTCTAGCAACAGATGCAAAAGTTTATTGATAATCAATACCAGATAGTTGAGAGTATCCTTTTGCTATCAATCTTGCTTTGTGTCTTTGAAAGGTTTCATCTGGATTGTATTTTATTTTGTAGATCCACTTCAAGCCAATGACTTCCTTATCACTTGGTTTCTTTACTAACTCCTAAGTTTTATTTTTCTCAATCATATTGATTTCTTCTTGCATTATCTTGTTTTATACTTCTTCATGCATAGCATTTTCATAAGTTTCAGGCTCAATCATGCAGAAATTACAAAAGGAATAATCGCCACTTAGTCTTCTCATTCTTATGGGAGTAGACTTAAAGATGAACTTGAACTTGCAGTTGAAAATCAACTTACACTTGAAAAAGTTTATGGTGAACCTTCAAACTTATTTTCTTCATTTTGAGTATTATGAATTTTTTCATCAAGAGAAATAATATTTTCTTTAACTTTCTTTTGCTTTCAATCCCAAGCAACTTTCTCATTGAAAATAACAGCTTTCTTATGATCACTTTATTTTGCTTCAAGTTGAAAAGTCTATAACCTTTTGATTTAGAATTATATCCAATAAAGATATATTTTTTACTTACTTCATCAAGTTTATGTCTCCTTTTTTTTGGAATATGTGTATAGCACACATATCCAAAGATTTTAAAAATGCTTCGCTGAAGGCTTTCTACCAGATCAGGCTTCAAATGGTGTTATATTCTGAAGAGCTTTTGTTGGACATTTATTCATCAGATACACTATTGTATTCACTTCTTCTGCCCAATAAAAATTTAAAAGGTCTTTGTCTTTGGGAATAGATCTAGCAATCTCAACAATAGTATGATTTTTTCTTTCTGCAACTCCATTTTCTATAGTGCATAACCAATAGTCAATTGTCTTTGTACACCAATATCTTTACAAAACTTCTCAAATTTATTTGAATTGTATTCATCACCTTTATCACTTCTCAGCACCTTGATATAATGCTTACTTTGTCTTTCCACAAGATTTTTAAACTTTTTGAAGATAAAAATGCCTCTGATTTATGTCTTATAAAATATACCCATGTCATCCTTGAATAGTCATAAAAAAAATAATGAAATAGATGTTACCTGCATGAGAAGGAGTTTTCATAGGTCCACATATGTCAGTATGAATAAGCTCCAATGATGTTTTAACTCTCCATACATGCTCTTTTGGAAATGCCTCTCTATGTTGTTTTCCAAGTGCGCATCCTTCACAAGGTTCTTCCTTGTCATGTATTGCTGGTAGACCATACACCATATTTTTTTGATATAAACTTCTCAAGCTTTGAAAGTTCAAGTGTTCAAACCTTTTATGCCATAGCCATGACTCATCATTCACTTTCATCTGTCATGCAACATCCTTTGCATAATGCAAAATAAAAGGAAAACTTCTATTTTTTTCATCTTGATATTTGTCATAAGTTGCTTTTTCATGCCTCTGTCATATAACTTATAAACATCATCTTTAAAGTGTACCATATGCTCATGCTCAATCAATTGTCTAACACTCAAGAGATTTTGTTTCAAGTCTGGAACAAGTAACACATCATGAATGAACTTTCTTTCTTTCTTATTAATTGTAATTATATCTTTGCCTCTTGCTTAGACTAATACACCATTTCCCATCTTCACTTATGAAATTGAAGAACTGTCAAAGTTTATAAAAATAGATTTGTCATCAGTCATATGATTGTTGTACCCACTATCAAGATACCACACATTATTTCTTTGCTCTTCTGCAGTTTGACATGCATAGAGTGTATTTTGTTCACCTTCATTTTCTTCTGAGAAGTGTGCTTACTCACTTGCTTTGTACCTACAATTCTTTTGAATATGTCTAAACTTTTTACAATTATAACATTAGGGTTTTTCCTTAAACTAACAATCTTTTTTAACATGAGAAGATTTTTTACATATATTGCATCTTTGTTGAGTGCTCTCATTATATTGTCTTCTTGAAAGGTTATTTCTTTGCATTCCTCTACCTCTTCCTCTCATATTTCTTTCTCCTCCTCTACTTTGGTTTTCACCTCTAAATGACTCTCTTTTAACTAAAGTTTGGTGATGGTTTCATCATAGCTCTTCATTTGATTGACAGTCTCCATAATTTTGGAGAAGTAATCCTTCAATTTTTTATTTTCTTTATTCTTAAATTATCTAACTCTCTTCTTAGAGTTTGAAGTTTGATAGCTCTTACCTTGATGTTGCCTTGAAATTTCTCTTGCAATATGTTTCATGCCTCCTTTAATTTGGTGCCTCTAATGATTCTTGAGAAAAGTTTATCAGACAGCTTGTGGGATAAAGAACAGGAATTTGGTGTCCTTCTTTTTATTATCCTTCAGTTGCTCCCTTTGATGATTTATTGGATTAACTGGCTCTTTGTACCCATTCTCTACCAGATCTCATATCTTTTGTGAAATAAAAAGGGTCTTCATTTTGATGCTCTAATAATCATAATTTTCTCCATCAAGGATAGGAATAGAAGATTGATTAATAGCCATACCCATATTGCTTAAGCTTGCCATGGATGACACCATTAATTTTTTTTTAAGCAATTTCTTTTCTTCACAGCCTTCTTTGTCAAGATTGGGCCTTCTTTTTGATTCCATAAAAATCCTAAGGACGAAGTCGTCCTTTGATCGCTTCTTTTTTTATTATTGTTTTTGTATTGCTTTAGGGTTTATTCCCTCCCCTTGCGTCCTTGTCGTCTCTGTTTCCAGCATCTAGCCTCACTTTGGGAAAAAGGAATGCGAGAGGGCAGCCGCAGAGGTTGGCGGGTGGAGCCGTCAGGGAGGCTGCGATAGCTTATGGTGGAGTTTATATGGACAAAGGGACAAGACCACCACAACGCTGGCAGCCAAAAAAAGATTTCTCAGGAGATTAATGGAGATGCTCACGGCAAGCACTATAAGAAAATAATAAAATAATAATAAAAATTTTATCACTATTTGTTACAAATTCAATTTAGTGGGATTAGTGACGAAAATCTTATCGTTACTATTTTTACCGTCACTAAATTTAGTGACGAAAAGAGGTCCGTCAGAACATAATAGTTACGGATTTATGACGGAATATTTTGTCAAAAATTTGTGACGGAACATATTTTTTGTCACTAAATTATGACGGATTAGTGACGAACTATCCATCACTAAATTGTGACGGATTAGTGATGAATTATCCATCACTCATTATTTCGTTACTATTCCGTCGCAAATATTTTCATCACTATTCCATCACAATTAATATTTTCATCACTATTCCATCACAATTTAGTGACGGATTGTTGATGAAAATTTAGTCACTAAAACTTTCATCACTAGTCCGTCACGAATATTTCATCATAGTTTAGTGATAGATTGTTGACGAAATGCATGTCATCGTCATCCATTATTGTTCCATCACTAATTAATCAATAATATTTTCATCACTAATCCGTCACTATTATTTCTATCACTAATACATCATTAACCTAATAAAATTTCATCAAATTTTTATTCTTATAAATTTAAAATTATTTTTAAATTATAATATATTTAATGCATGCTAATAAATTTTATTTATAAAATTCAAATTTAAGAATAAAAAATATATTTCATAAAATAAGATAAATATATATGTATACATCAACAATATAATGTTTTATATATTAAATAAATTATTACATTTAAGATAAGTCAAAGAATAACTTGTAATGATTAAACTATTAACACTAGCATGGGCTATGTAACAGCTTGAATGAATTCTTTTCTGATTTATCACCTTCTATGCCTATGATCTCCTCATAGATTGCTATAGGACTTCAAAGTATTAAAATATAGTGGATACTCCACTATAATACTCTTGCCGGCCATAGTGATGGTGCACCCCAACGTGTTGATCTCTGCATGTCCCATTGATGCCAGGACGGCTTGTCGTCCCAAATGTCAGGACAGCATCATTCTGCATGTCCCATTGATGCCGGGCATTCTGAGTCATTTTCTTTGATCATCCTAATTTGCAACAGCTTGCCAGCAATTAATCCATAGAATAAATAAAGAATCAATAACATATAAAAACTGAAACTAACCCTTGAAACGGTGTAAAGCTTAGTGGACTTGAAGCCATCTTGAGCTCTAGAATATAGCTGGTAAATTTTCCTCGACTCCATATTGCATTTCAGAAAGAAAAAAGCTGTTGGTCTTACATTCCAATAAAAACTGGATCTGTCTGCATGCCATTAAACACCTGTCAGTAATATGCATGGACTGTAGCATATGCAATGCAATTTGAAGAATCAGACGTGAAGCATACACACTTGGAGAATATTTTAAGAAAGAATATTAAGTTGGAGTTACAAGAGAGATAAAGACTGAGATACTATCAAGGACAATTGTCCCTACTAACAAAATTTGTTTAGATTCATCACATTTAGCTCCAAGTGCAAGGAGCTTGTTCCATGAAGCCTATAGCAGCTAATCTAATTATAACCTCAACATATCACATCTGAAGAACCTATACCAGCAAAAACCACTTCAAAAGAGCAACAAACAGACTCAAGTATCATTCAATGCAACTGATAATGCATCGGATCAGTAATGTGTTTCATCCGTAAGTACTGAGACTCAAACATCGGTGCAAACAAATGTAATGTTCATGTGAACAAATGATACTTACGGAAGTTGAGATCTGAACTTCGAAAGTAAACTATGTTATGCTCAAATACATATTGTACATAACAGATACAAATCAATGTCAATTTCACTTCAATCAGTCGCCCATACAACTGAACTGACAACTACTAGAGGAGACCTTGCTATATACTATTTCCCACTAGTAATGAAAATCTATAGATGAACTTGAAACTGAACATCTAATAAGCAGCAAATTCTGCTGCAATCTATTAGAGCATGACTCATAGCAATATAACCATAACAAATTCAAGCAACCAAGCATGACTTGTAGCAATATAACCATAACAAATTCAAGCAACCAAGCATGACTTGTAGCAATATAACTATAATAAATTTAAGCAGCCAAGTAACATGAAAAATACAAAATAAAAGTATCGAGGCTTAATCGGTTAACTACAATATTCACAAAATTGAGAGTAACCACATATACTTGTAACAATCAATTCAATTGCAGATTCTGCCGAGCCTAATCATATTATTATACAAGAAGTTATACAAGAAGCCATAGATGCTGTAACCACAAAGCAGAGTTACATATTGTATATGCATAAGAGAACAAAGGCAAACCTCTCTATACAAATTGAAAAGGTCTAGGCGCTTTGCATTAAGTATAGCATCAGGAAACTCAGATATTCCTCCTTGGGGAACAAGCCGACTATGCCCCTATGGACTAGAAACTGCATGACATCCTTCAAAAATTCTTCCTACAAGACAAGCAAAAAACAAGGTTAAGGAATTCAATGGCTATGTTCCTTTTTTAAACCATGGAAAGAAATCCTGCCACCCTCAGCCCCGATCGCCATGTACAGGATCAAGAAAGCTAAAAACCTCTCCTATTTTTATTTTGTCATTCTCTCATCGTGTATAGGCTCAAGAAAGCCGAAGTATCTCTCCTTTGTTTTTTTGGTTTATTCCTTCTGATGAGGGGTAAAATTATCATTACATTAAGGCCTATACACATCAACAATTAGGTCAGGTCCAATCTCAACATCTCGCTAGCCAACTGTCATGACCACCAAGTGGCGAAGGTCAATCGTCTTTAGCAAGGTTGGATCGTCCCAGTAACCTGAGCCATTCTTATTTCTCGGTAAGCCGAGGTATCCATACCTCGACGATCCAAGCCATTCTTATTTCTCGGTAAGCCGAGGTATCCATACCTCGGCGACCCGAGCCACTCTTATTTCTCAGTAAGCCGAGGTATCCATACCTCGGCGATACAAGCCACTCTTATTTCTCGGTAAGCCAAGGTATTCATACCTCGGTGATACGGGCCATCCTTATACCTCGGTAACTCAGCCTGCTTTTATGCCTCAGAAAACCAAATTGTCCTCTACCTCGGCCAGACCAAAGCACTCAAAATGCCTCTGCAGAATCCGGCACGGGAGAGTCCCTATTCATTGTAACAGAATAAGATTCCAAACAGAGAATCATACCCAGGAGTGGCCTAGAGCTTACGAGATCGTAGAATCCCAAGGCATCAATCAGCTCTCCCAGCCATCGATCCTCTAACTAACAAGATGCGGATCCTACTGACCTCATAACTAACTTGATTCGAATCACAACAACTTTTGGACCCCCACGATGCGCCCAAAGAATCAGTGATCGCCTATAAATATCACAGCCCTCAGACCTCTCAGGTATGCATGCTCTTACGCAACTTTCTTATAAAAATCCTCCATTAGAGCTCCAATCGAGGGCTGAGAGGAAGATTCTTCTGTGAAAAGTCTTCTCCTCACATCTGCCTGCTGTGAATCTCCATAGACTTGGGCGTCGAAGGGTCCCCCGTAGAGGACAACCCCAAGGAAATCCTTTGCGAGCATGGACTGTCTTGCAGGTTCCACCCCAGACGTTGAGATCGGAGTTCGAACCCAGAGCCGGAGGTGTACCCGAGTCGAGAACAGATTTTCATGGAAACAGATTGGCGCTAGAGGAAGGGCCTCAAGTCCCATAAACTTGTAATCTAGGAGACAAGACTAAAAAACCAGAAGAAGCATCCTCTAATGGCCAATCGGAAGAGAGCCACCTCTGGGGCTCAAGATCAGGCCGCATCTCAAAGGCCTGATCCAATTAGTGATGTAGCACCTCCGCTACCACCGCCAGCTGAAACTCCTTCCCCACCGGCAATGGCTGTAACCTTGGACCAGTTCACCACTCTGGTTCAGTAGGTTCAAACATTGACCCAGATGATCCAAGGATTCCAGGCAATTCTTGGCCCTGCCGTTCCTGCCTCCCAGCCTCGTGAGGAGGCCGCTGCCCCCACTCCGCCTACAATCTCTTCTTTCGATCCGCCTGGGGCGGCGGATCGCAGTTGCCGGCCTGCAAAGGTGAGGCCGGCATTGCAACAAGCTGGAGGGAAGAGCCCCCTCAGATCCAGATGGGTTTGCTCTCCCTCCCCGATAACCTCTCAGGATTCAACACCACTGCCATCTTCTCATCGCCTGATCCCTCCTACCACTCTGGATGAAGGGATCATGTGTTGGGAATTCTATCCTAAAGCCAATTATTTGATGATTGTGCTAATGTAAATTATATATAAATTGATATATTAATAAAAGTTATTTGGCAGTTTATTCATTACAAGAACATCTCCTTAAAACTCCTAATGGTAATGAAGCCCTCGGGATCTTCCTTCACGATAAAGGAGGATTTATCTTTGAAGGTCCTTAAAAGAGTTCACGACCAAATGATATACTATGACAGGACCATAGTACTATCAATTATAGGACGTTGTATATCATATTTGTTGGTTGTCCTCTTAATCAAGGAGTGTAGAGACACTGATATGACATACAGGTAAAAGTGTAGGAGTACATTTCATGGAACGTGACTCATTTTCGGATACTCTACTGTCAAGAGTTAATCCGAGAAGATATAGGTATAAGTATCCTTCAGACCTGAAGATCACAACCAGTGGCTTACAAGCAACTCATTGTACTTAGGTGCCAGACCATCTGGATTTCTAATCCAGCTACGAAAGGTTACTGGGTGCAGTCAAGTACTTGTGGTAGTCAGTTGTGGATCAAGATGGAATTTGACCTATCCCGTTAAAAGGAGAAATGCTTGTGTTTCAATTTAGCAAGACCTTGGCCAAGACATTTCATGTGAAAGTCACATGATTAGTAAAATTGAAATAACTTTATGGATTTGTTGTTTAGAGTTGACAGGCTCTTAAGCCATCCTTAGCATTTGTGGTCAAGAGGATGAATTATATTGTAACTATTTCTTAGGGTTCTTGGAGTTTGCTCGGTAACTCTTCGACCTATCCGGACGTCAGGTTCCATTGCTAGATGGGCACATCGATTAGTATAGAAAGTTATTTCTATGCTACCAGCTTAGGTTCGAACCTAGAGAGTCACACGCATAGAAGTTTCCTAGGATGATCTATTTGCTGATCAACGATTGAGAATCGTATATGATTTAATTAATCAATTTGATTGATTGAATTATCTTAATTATGTTAAGTACAAGTGAATAAGATTCAATTTGGTTTAAGTCTATTAGAAGGACTAGTCAATTTCAAATATTGATTTGAAATTAGACTTGATTTGGATTTAAATAGATTTAGGACTAGCCAAATTTGATTTGGGCTAGGACCATGATCTATGTGGGTTTAGTCCAATAAATTCAGATCAAATTAAGCCATCACCTGAACCCAAACTTCTCGCATAAGGATCTCACATGATGAGATAGCTGAAATCTCATCTCATGAGAGATTAAATTCTCATATAGGATTTAATGCCTGACATTAATCTTCTCCCGTTGGAATTCTAAGTGTTAGAATTCATGTACCTCTTTGAATTAGCCAAACACTGCGACTCTTTGATTTTCACCGAACGTCGGAATTAACCAAATGTCACGCCTCTTTGGTTCGACATCTCTTTGCTTTTTACCGAACGGTGTAATTCTAAATGTTAGAATTCAATGGGTTGGCTAAAATGAGACTATAAATAGAGGACATCCCTCACCAGATTACATAGAACAACAACACACGATATGTCATGGATTGAAATTCTAAAAGGTTAGAATAGAAAATCCTGATGATTATGGTGTTAGCGGAAGCGTGGTGGATCTTAAAGGAAGATTCAAGTGGGAGGATTCTAGATCAGCAAAGTTATTTTTTCGTGAGCTAGCACTCCCGAAAATTCGATAATTCGGGGCTTCGCGTGGACGATACTAGAGGCTGGCGATTGAACGACTGTAGAGCATAAAAGGATTTACCAACTGCCCTTAAGGTAAGTAATATGATCTATAGATCTTAAGGCATGCTTCAAGACAAGAAGTATGACTTCTTACCTTGAGGATCAAGATATGATCTTGATGATTTTATTTATATGCATATTTTAGATCAAGCGATCCTATATATAAGGCAAAGATATGATCTTGATGCATATTAGATAGATTAATATGTAATCTTTTAGTTTCCGCATTGATAATAGTTATCAAATTTTAAAATATGCATGCCTCGGAGTTTATTTCTTCTTACAAATGGTATCAGAGCCATGATTTTGTCATTGATCTAATTTATTGCATGTAAGATTAATGCTCTCATTAATTGTGTAATCAAAGCTAAAATGGATCACAGGTCTATTCGGTCACAGATGGATTAAAAATCTAAATTACCCATTCAACGAGGTATTATGTGACATATTGCCGTGACGTTATGGTTCT
This sequence comes from Calamus simplicifolius, assembly GCA_900491605.1. NCBI lineage: Eukaryota > Viridiplantae > Streptophyta > Magnoliopsida > Arecales > Arecaceae > Calamus > Calamus simplicifolius. Next base: position 1,168,818 of record UESW01003928.1, read on the forward strand.
TGATGTTTAGTTAAAAGATAATTTAAATTGATCTTTGGCTTCAAAACACAGATTACACACACTCTCAAAATATGTTTTATATTTGATACATATTGATGTTGTATAAAAGCATTATATTTACATGTTTAGTATAAAAACATAGATATGAAATATGATGGCTTGTAATCTATGTTATGAAACATACAAATATTTATGAGAGTTTTATTTGAATGTCAAATATTAATTCATAATCTTTTTAGATATGATCTAAATATAGAAATTATGAGTAGTAACATAATGCAAGTGATGCTTGATTAAAATATATGACATGTAAATATAAAATATATTTAATCTTTTGGGTTAGCTAAATCGGGTCCATAAAGGGTTAGACCCTAAGGTTTAAATCAACTGGACTAAAAGAGTATTTGATCAATATAAATTAATTAGATTAGGTTAAGAATGCTCTAAATCAAACAATAGTTGTAGTTGATCCTGTCCTTCTCTTTGATTAAACCAAATGGAAGTAGATTAGGCTCTGTAGTTGAGCATGAATCTCTTAGATGGTCAAATCAAAATTGGTTAACCATATGATGTCAAGGTGAGTTGGTAAGTTGCTCTAGGATCAACGATCGAATGGTTTTTAATTGGGAGCTACTCGTATTGATGCGTCTTTAACGAGTTAATGGCATATCCCTCCCATCGATCTCACTTATCTGGTCAATATGGTGAACCATTTATGATTCTGATCATTTACCTGATTCGGGTTGACCCATGCCTGTAAGGAAACCAGTCTGACTGATTTAGGTGCCACTTAACCAGACTTAATCTTGTTTCATTCTATCGATTTTATTGGTTCAGTAGGAGAACTTGATTAGTCAATTTATCTTCAGATTATTAAATCTTCTAAAATTATTAGGTCCTTAAAATAAAATAGTTATATGATAACTAGATCATAGCCTTCCATTAAGGTGGGTGATAATAAGTCTGATGTCTTGATAATCATTGGAAGCACTCCATGCCTGGTGCTTGTCAACCATCAAAATTATCATTCATTATATGATAAGTCAGCGTAACTATTAAATAGACAGTCAGGTGGGCCTAGCTTCACTTGGGCTTGGTTGTCTATTGATAGGTTATACTGATTATATCATTTAATGGTTGGACCTAACCAGAACTTTCAGTGGAGGCACTCTATGCCTGCTGAAGAGGAACATGGGGCAAAACTAAACACTAAGAATTGTTTGGGGAAACAATTGGTTTTGAACCTACTCTTAGATGCATATGGGTTGACCAAGCTTCACTTTGGCCTGTATGTAGTCTATGTAGATCTTAGTGCCCACTAAAGAATTAAGAATAATTCTTCGAATTGGGGTGTAGAGGCTGCCAATTTGAATAAAATAGTGGGAGAATCTTTAGACTAAAGTCCAAGTCTTTAGACTGAATCAATTTATATACTAATAAACTTTAGTTTTTTCTTATGCAGAAAATGGCCACTAATTTATCATTAAGGTCCCTATTGGATAGTGACAAGTTGAATGGTTCAAATTTCAATAGCTGGTTTAGAAAACTTAAGATCATCCTTGAGCATGAGAGGATTCTATATATTATGAATAATCCTGCACCAAAGATACCTAATGCAAACACACAAAGTTCTGAGAAAGACACTTATCAGAAGTGGCTCAGTGATAGACCTAGCATACGTTGCATCATGCTAGCAGCAATGAACGATGAATTCGATCGCCGGTTCGAGAATGCTCAGCCATAAGAATCATTCAAGCGTTGAATGAATCTTTCGGCACACCGACGACGTTGAAAGGCACAAGACTAGTTGTGCTATTTTTAATACTCGAATGAGGGATATCTTCTGTCACTGATCATGTATTGTACATGATCGAGAAGATAGAACTTCTAAGCAAGCTCGGCTTTCCCCTACATGAGCAGTTGGAAAAAGATGTGATCTTGAATTCCTTGCCTCCATCCTTCCGACCTTTCCTTACTCATTTTCGAATGACAAAGCCTGCAGTCAACTACCACGGTTTGTTGGGGTTGTTACAAAAATTTGAGAAGGATAACCAGCTCTCTAAGGGTTTGGTTAATGTGGTTGAAGGATCTAAGGTAGGGCATCAACCCTTTGGGAAAGGGAAGAAGAAAAAGAATAAGAAAAAAGATGCAACATGCTAGGATATCTATAAGTGGTCATATGCAGAAGAAGAAAGTTGATAAAAGTCAAGCTAAATGCTTTCATTGCAAGATGCAAGGGCACTGGAAGAGGAACTGTCCTCTTTACATTGCCACACTTGATCCAAACAGGCCAAAGAAGAAAAAGTGGCAAGATGTTGCTCAACAAGGTATTTATATGATAACACCTTGTAATTTTTCTGTATATGATAATCAGACCTGGGTATTGGATACCGGGAGTCCTTTTAACATTTGCAATTCATTGCAGGGACTATAGGTCACTAGAAGATTTGAGGACAATGAAAGATTCCTTAATCTCGACGATGGAAGATTAGTTCCAGTTCTGGCATTAGGAGTTCTTGAAATAGTTTTCAATAGAAATATCACTATACTAAATGATTGTCATTTTTGCCCAACATTCTTGTTGAACGTAATTTCTATAGGCCTTCTGGCCAAAAGTCATTATGAAATTTCAATAAAGGATGTTACTTTGAATATCATTATGAATGGAGTCACTGTAATGACTGGGCATTTATCTAATGGCATTTATATATTATCACAACCTGTAAATATAGTGTACAAATCAAGTAAGCGCCCTAAAATAACTGATGTCACAACATTTATCTTTGGCACCATCGGCTGGGTCATATCAACAAGAATAGATTAAACAGGTTAACTCAGGAGGGCATCTTCGAATTGATGATTGTGAATCGTTAACTACCTTTGAATCCTGTCTTCTTAGTAAAATGACCAAGTCATCTTTTACTAAAAAAGATGAAAGAGCCAAAGAGCTATTGGGTCTAGTACATACTGATGTATGTGGACCAAGGAGCACTTGTGCCAAAGGTGGATATTACTACTTCATTACTTTTACAGACGACCTTTCTAGGTTCAGTTATGTCTATCTTATGAGACATAAATTTGAGTCGTTTGAAATGTTCAAACTATATCATAAAGAAGTAAAAAAACAAACAGAAAAATGCATTAAGATCCTTCGATCAGATCGAGGAGGCGAATACCTTTCCAATGACTTTGTGACATATTTAAGGGATAATGAGATTCTCTCCTAATGGACTCCTTCTAGAACACCGCAGCATAACGGTGTGTCCGAAAGAAGGAATCGAACCCTGTTAGACATGGTTTGGTCCATGATGGGTTTTGCAAGCTTGCCAATATCATTTTGGGGATACGCATTAGAATCAGCTTGTCATATTCTTAATAAGGTTCCAAGTAAATATGTTTCTAAAAACTCCACATGAGATGTGGTATGGATATAAACCGGTTATCACCTATCTGAGAGTCTGGGGGTGTCTGACTTATGTGAAACATGCAAAATCAGACAAACTTGAATCCAAATCTGACAAATATTTTTTCATCGGCTATCCGAAAGAAACCAAAGGATATTACTTCTACAATACTGAAGAACAAATGTTGTTCATTAGTAATAGAGCAATTTTTCTTGAAAAGGAGTTCCTTAGTGAAGGAACAAATAGCTCTAATATTGAACTTGAGAAATGTCATCAAGTAGAAGGAACAATACAAACTAGTGAACCCTTAGAATCTGAGTTGATTAGATCAAACTCAAAACCCATTTTAGATGCACCATTAAGGCGATCCGGTAGAGTACCACATCAATCGGACAGATACTTAGGTTTCTTGGTCCAGAATGAAGATCCTGTTGAACTTGATAAGAACAACGAGGATCCGATCACCTATATGGATGCTATACAAAGGACTGACTCTAATAAATGGCTTGATGCCATGAAATTCGAACTTGATTCCATGAAGGACAATAATATATGGACATTAGTTGACCCACCTGAAGGGATAAAACCCATAGGGTGTAAGTGGGTTTTCAAGAGGAAAAGAGGTGCAGACGGAAAGATTGAGACCTATAAAGCACGTCTGGTTGCTAAGGGGTATCGTCAATGTTATGGTATTGACTATGACGAAACGTTTTCTCCTGTGGCAATGCTGAAATCCATTCGGATTATGCTAGCTATAGCAGCACACTTCGATTATGAGATTTGACAGATGGATGTTAAAACCGCTTTTCTAAATGGTGATTTAGAAGAACAGGTGTATATGATACAGCCTGAAGGTTTTATATCTGAAGACGAGTCTAAAGTGTGCAGGCTACAAAAGTCTATTTATGGACTTAAGCAAGTATCTAGGAGTTGGAACTTACGATTTGATAAAGTGATCAAATCTTATGGCTTTATTAAGAATAAAGAAGAACCTTGCATTTATAAATGGGCTAACGATTCCGTTATTGTATTTCTTGTATTATATGTGGATGATATTCTCTTAATCGGGAATGATATTCCTGCATTACAAGTAATAAAGACATGGTTATCATCATAATTCTCCATGAAAGATCTGCGAGAAGCATCATACATCCTAGGGATGAAGATTTATAGAGATAGATTTAAGAGGATGCTTGGTTTATCCCAATCTACGTACATTGATACCATGCTAAAGAGGTTTAGCATGAAGAATTTCAAGAAAGGCTATCTTCCGATAGGCCATGGAATTCATCTTTCTAAGAAGGATTGTCCGACAACTCATAATGAAAGAGAACGTATGAGTCGAATTCCATATGCTTTGGCAGTGGGATCGATTATGTACACCATGACATGTACAAGACCAGATGTGGCATACTCACTAGGAGTAGTGAGTAGATACCAATCTGATCCATGAGAAAAATACTAGCAAGTTGTTAAGACAATCCTTAAGTATTTGAGAAATACTAAGAACCAGTGGTTAGTCTATGGAGAGTCTGATTTGAAACTTGTTGGATATACTGATTCCAGTTTCCAATCAGATCATGATGATAGCAAAAGTGTATCGGGTTTCGTGTTTATCCTAAATGGTGGAGCTATTTGCTAGAAAAGTTCAAGCAACATACAGTGGCAGATTCGGTGTGCGAGGCAGAGTACATCGCTGCATCAGATGCTGCGAAAGAAGCTGTGTGGCTGTGAAAGTTTATCTCCGAGCTTGGAGTAGCACCTTCCATAGATGGACCAATCCTGTTGTACAGTGACAACACTAGTGCCATAGTTCAAGCAAAGGAACCACGAGCACATTAGCGCACCAAGCACATACTGCGTCGGTTTCATCTCATACAAGAGATTGTAGACCAAGGTGACATAAATCTTTAGAAGATTGATGGAAAGGAAAACCTAGGTGACCCATTTACTAAAGCACTCAGCATCAAGGAGTTTGATGACTATAAATTGAACATGGGTATTAAATATTGTAATGAGTGGCTTTAGGCTAAGTGGAAGTTTGTTGGGAATTGTATCCTAAAGCCAATCATTTGATGATTGTGCTAATGTAAATTATCTATAAATTGATATATTAATAAAAGTTATTTGGCAGTTTATTCATTACAAGAACATCTTCTTAAAACTCCTAATGGTAAGAAGCCCTCAGGATCTTCCTTCACGATAAAGGAGGATTTATCTTTGAAGGTCCTTAAAAGAGTTCGCAACCAAATGATATACTATGACAGGGCCATAGTACTATCAATTATAGGATGTTGTATATCATATTTGTTGGTTGTCCTCTTAACCAAGGAGTGTAGAGACATTGGTATGACATACAGGTGAAAGTGTAGGAGTACATTTCACCGAACGTGACTCATTTCTGGATACTCTACTGTCAAGAGTTAATCTGAGAAGATATAGGTATAAGTATCCTTCAAACCTGAAGATCATAACCAGTGACTTACAAGCAACTCATTGTACTTAGGTGCCGGACCACCTGGATTTCTAATCCAGCTACGAAAGGTTACTGGGTGCAGTCAAGTACTTATGGTAGTCAGTTATGGATCAAGATGGAATTTGACCTATCCCGTTAAAAGGAGAAATGCTTGTGTTTCAATTTAGCAAGACCTTGGCCAAGGCACTTCATGTGAAAGTTACATGATCACTAAAATTGAAATCACTTTATGGATTTGTTGTTTATAGTTGACAGGCTCTTAAGCCATCCTTAGCATTTGTGGTCAAGAGGATGAATTATGCGGTAACTATTTCTTAGGGTTCTTGGAGTTTGCTCGGCAACTCTTCGACCTATTCAGATGTCGGGTTCCATTGCTAGATGGGCACATCGATTAGTATAGAAAGTTATTTCTATGCTACTGGCTTAGGTTCGAACCTAGAGAGTCACACGCATAGAAGTTTCCTAGGACGATCTATTTGCTGATCAACGATTGAGAATCGTATATGATTTAATTAATTAATTTGATTGATTGAATTATCTCAATTGGGTTAAGTACAAGTGAATAAGATTCAATTTGGTTTAAGTCTATTAGAAGGACTAGTTAATGCAAATATTGATTTGAAATTAGACTTGATTTGGATTTAAATAGATTCAGGACTAGCCAAATTGATTTGGGCTAGGACCATGATCTATGTGGGTTCAGTCCAATAAATTCATATCAGATTAAACCATCACCTGAACCCAAACCTCTCGCATAAGGATCTCACATGATGAGATGGCTGAAATCTCATCTTATGAGAGATTAAATTCTTATATAGAATTTAATGTCTGACATTAATCTTCTCCCGTTGGAATTCTAAGTGTTAGAATTCATGTACCTCTTTGAATTAGCCAAACACTACGACTTTGGTTTTCACCGAACGTCGGAATTAGCCAAACATTGCGACTCTTTGGTTTTCACCGAACGTCGGAATTAACCAAACGTCGCGTCTCTTTGGTTTTCACCGAACGTCGGAATTAACCAAATGTCGCGCCTCTTTGGTTCGGCGTCTCTTTGCTTTTTACCGAACGGCGGAATTCTAAATATTAGAATTCAATAGGCTGGCTAAAATGAGACTATAAATAGAGAACATCCCTCACCAGATTACATAGAACAACAACACACAATATGTCGTGGATTGAAATTCTAAAAGGTTAGAATAGAAAATCCCGGTGATTCTGGTGTTAGTGGAAGTGTGGTGGATCTTAAAGGAAGATTCAAGTGGGAGGATTCTAGATCAGCAAAGTTATTTTTTCGTGAGCTAGCACTCCCGAAAATCCAATCATTCGGGGCTTCGCGTGGACGATACTAGAGGCCAAGCGATTGAACGGCTATAGAGCATAAAAGGATTTACCAACTGCCCTTAAGGTAAATGATATTATCCGTAGATCTTAAGGCATGCTTCAAGACAAGAAATATGACTTCTTACCTTGAGGATCAAGATATGATCTTGATGATTTTATTTATATGCATATTTCAGATCAAGCGATCCTATATATAAGGTAAAGATATGATCTTGATGCATATTAGATAAATTAGTATGTAATCTTTTAGTTTTCGCATTGATAATAGTTATCAAATTTTAAAATATGCATGCCTCGGAGTTTATTTCTCCCTACAAATGGTATCAGAGCCATGGTTTCGTCATTGATCTAATTTATTGCTTGTAAGATTAATGCTCTCATTAATTGTGTAATCAAAGCTAAAACGAATCACAGGTCTATTCGGTCACAGATGGATTAAAAATCCAAATTACCCATTCAACGAGGTATTCCGTGACATATTGCTGTGACATTATGGTTCTTGATGTTTAGTCAAAATATAATTTAAATTGATCTTTGGCTTCAAAACACAGATTACACACACTCTCAAAATATGTTTTATATTTGATACATACTGATGTTGTATAAAAGCATTATATTTGCATGTTTAGTATAAAAACATAAATATGAGATATGATGGCTTGTAATCTATGTTATGAAACATACAAATATTTATGAGAGTTTTATTTGAATGTCAAATATTAATTCATTATCTTTTTAGATATGATCTAAATATAGGAATTATGAGTAGTAACATATGCAAGTGATGCTTATAGGGACCAGTTGGATGTGTTGGATGATAGTGAACAACAGGTATATCATGTTGTAATATGGAATTCAATTAGATCGATTCATTATGTTGATTAATGATTAATTAAATTTTTTCTATGCAGTTCTTATGGTGTCCTTACTCGCCGGCAGTTATCTATATTTTACCTCCAAGCTGCTTGGTAAGTTCGGATATTTGGATGGCATGGATCCCGCTGATATATTTTGATGTAGTTAAGTGGCATTTGCCGGACCGGGTGCTTCGTCAATTTGGATGTCGCCAGTCCATACCATGTCCATGCGATGCGTCGCTACATCTTCATCAGATTGATCGATGAGGGAGGTCAAATGCTGCATGGGACGCCGTGCACGGGACTTATATTGCAACATGGAATGCACGGCGTCAGCATCTGATCATAGGAGAGCCTATAGTAGTAGGATTCCCATGCACACCCAATTATATGGCCTGGTCTAGGAGCATCACTCGAATATGTGTAGGCTGCTCTGAGTATAGTACAAGGGGCTACGAAGGGGAAGGCACTTCATATGAGTTTCTGGTACTATTTTTATTTTTTTTTGGTATCTTTTTCTTTCAACTTCATAAGCTTTCATATGAATTTTTGTTGTCATATTATATGCAGCATGAGAGGTTTCAACAGTTGACTGTGGAGCTCGAGCAGGCTTTAGCCGCCCCAGTGGATGATGAGCGGCTACAGATTTTGAGAAGCGCAACGGCGATGGCGCATGGTACATTATCTGTCGTCGGGCATCAACACGTTCAGAGCACAGCTCCTTCAGCACTCTACCCAGAGGTGCCGGAGTCCACACGAGCCGATGTTGATCCAATGATGGAGACATTTCATTATACCCCATCGCCTTCTTGCATGCGGTCCCCATTAGCACACGAGTATTCGCAGAGGAGGGATGCCGGGGAGGGTACATCTGCCTGTCGAGATCATAATGCATATCGCATTGATGACATTGCCGATGCGGATATCGCCGAGATCAGTGAGGATGCTGATGTCTCCAGGTCATATTTGGACGCTGCTATGCATGATGTTTTCCATGCTAGCTCGATCCCCAGGCAGGAGGGGGTATCTTAGGTGATTGATGAGGATCCTATACCGTTGGCGACCTATAGGTGATTGACTGGATGTATTCGCTGACCTCCTCGACGAGGATGTGGAACCTAGGTTTTCTATTATTGTACTCAAACCAACTGATGCAAAAAAAAAATTTCATATATCATAAAAATTTAATTTTTATGAGAATGTGTTCTTCTAATGCATTTACTTTTTGTCATGATTGGCATTTACGGTTGAGTTTCGGTTGAGTTTCGGTTGAGTTTTGATTGAGTTACGGTCGAGTTTCGGTCAAGTTTTGAGTTTCGATCAAGTTTCGGTTCAAATTTGGTCAAGTTTCAAGTTTCGATCAAGTTTCGAGTCTCGGTCCAGTTTTGGTTCAATTTCGATCGAGTTTTGGTTCGAATTCGGTCAAGTTTCGAGTTTCGATCAAGTGTCGGTTCAAATTCGGTCAAGTTTCGAGTTTTGATCAAGTTTTGGTTCGAATTCGGTCAAGTTTCGAGTTTCGATCAAGTTTTGAGTCTCGGTCCAGTTGGTTCAATTTTGATCGAGTTTCGATTCGATTTCGGTCGAGTTTCTGTGGAGTTTCGGTCGAGTCTCGGTCCAGTTTTGGATTGAGTTTTGATTGAGTTTCTGGGTTGAAATCGCCCCATGAATGAGGCTGAAGAATCATTTGGTAGGATGCCTGAAGAAGAATTTTAAGTCCCCCGCTCATGGCTGGATGCTTGAGGAAATCGCCACTTGAAGTGGCAATTTCTGGGTTGAAATCGCCACTTCAAATGGCGATTTCAGAACAGCCTTTTTAAGTAGGAGGAAATCGCCAGTGGCGATTTAGGATTCAAATCGCCACTTCATTTGGCGATTTCAGGAGAGCCCTGGCGATGGCTGGGGGCAGGATAAAATCACCACTTGAAGTGGCAATTTCAGTCCATGAAATCGCCACCCCATGTGGCGATTTCAGGCCAGCCCTGGCGGTGGCCGGTAGAAGGAGGAAATCGCCACTTGAAGTGGTGATTTTGGGCTAAAATCGCCACTTCAAGTGGCAATTTCATTTGTTGAAGTCGCCACTTGAAGTGGCAATTTCAACCCTGAAATCGTCACTCCAAGTGGCGATTTTCTCAGGCATCCAGGCCGAGGGCTGTGTCATATGGGGGACTTAAAATTCAGTAAAAATTACTCCAAACCCCCCCTACCCCGAAACTCATTTCAGTCCAAAATTTTTTGTGCATTTGCCTGAGTGCCAAATGCAAAATAGAAAGACATCAATTGCCAAAACTCAATCAAAACTTGACCGAAACTCAATCAAAACTTGACCAGAACTCAATCGAAACTCACATCATCAAATGCCAATCATGACAAAAAGTAAATGCATCCATAAATTTTTGATCATAGGCACAAGTACATCATAAATGCATTAATATATAGTCTTGTTCCTAAGACAAGTACATCATAGGCACAATAATGGCCATTTTACTTAAAGAGTACATAAATTTATGATCCTGAAGGTCCACCAGTTATATTAGGACAACGGTGTCTGGAATGATCCGTTTGCTTGCAAATAGAACATCGACTTGTTCTTCTAGGCTGAACCTCATCCATCTCGTTATGGATCCGAGTTGACTTTGGCTTTCCTCTTTTCTTCGGCCTAAGACAATCCCGATCAGGTATGCACGTGATCGGTGTTTGCAACCAGTAGTCTTCATGTGGTACCGGGTTGAACTCCCCACCCCAGGCAGTAATGTAGGAGCGAATACTATATACTTCATCAACAAAAGCCGCTGAGTCCATGCCAAACTCCTAGCATACTACTAACACATGTGTACATGGATATTTATATATTGTCCACTTCCCACTTGAACAAATATGGTCACTAAGAGAAATAGTCTGAGCGTTGCCTCCACCCCTGAGAGCTTCACTGAACCTCCTTATCACGACTTCATAAGTAGCTCTTTGCATGTTGTATCTAGTTACTCTGTGCTCATTAGCTTTGGCCTGACCTTCAGCAACCTTAATCGAAATATGAGGAGTGAAAAGGTTGTTAGGGTTCTTCTGTACATACTTTAAGGCTTCTGCGCGTCTCATGTTGAAGTATTTAACGAGACGATGAAATGTCATCTGCACACACGCAGTAATTGCAACATTTCTAGCTCCCCTCAACACGCAATTAAAAACCTTTGAGAGATTGGTTGTCAATGTACCATAGCGAAAGCCCCCGTCATGTACCAATGTCCACTTCTTCGGCTCTAACTCCGATAGCCAAGTCCAAGCTTCTGCATTGATTGTTTTAATCCTTTCCATCAGAAAGTTAAACTTCCGAAGCTGATGTTTGCTTCCTGCTTTCCATACTGCTCTTTTCAATTGAACATTTGAGAATCTCGAGTTAAAATTATAAACATATCTCAAACAATATCGATGATAAGTTCTTGGTGGAGCCCATCCAATTTCATTATCAGCTATGGCACTTAGTATACCAGGATGTCGGTCAGATATAAGACAAATATCATTTCTATCTTTCACAACATGCCTCCTAAGCCTCAGCAAAAACTAGCTCCAGCTAGCTGTACACTCTTCATCCATAATTGCATAGGTCAGTGGAAATATCCTATTATCAGCATCAGTGCCTGTCGCGATCAGCATCTTCCCCCGGTACTTTCCATAAAGATGTGTTCCATCAATAGAAATCACCGGGCAACAATACCGAAACCCCTCAACAGATGGTTGAAATGCCCAAAATACATAATTCATGACCCGTTTAGAAGAACTTGCTTCACTGTAGAAATCCCAACATACAACTGTTCTAGGGTTAGCATTCTGCAGTGCAAGCATGTATCTAGGAAGCTTTACATATGACGGTTCCCATTCACCAAATATATCAATCAATGCCCTCTGCTTTCCATGCCATGTTTTGGCATATGACACTATAGTGAAATTGTTCTGCAATGGTTGCTATAATAGCTTCAATATTCACACTTGGATCTTTCTCCACAATGTGTCGAACAGCATGGCTAATAACTCGAGATGTAATATGTTTATTATTCTGAGTTAAATTACTGAATAAACAAGAGTACGGCCCTTCATACCTTGTGATCTCAAAAAATTCATGCTTCTTCAACTTGGTAGCACGCAACCTCCACGGACACCGTTGGGCAGTACTTGAAGAGGCACATCTCACATTCCAGAATAGTTTCTTCGACTCCACCACATTATATGTGCGATGCTTCTTGATGTGATACATTTCATATGCTCTCTTCAGTTCATCTTTAGTATTAAACAATAATCCTTTAGCAAACTCAGTCATTGATGGATCCCAAAATTGAGATTTGAATGGTAACTCTCTCGGAGTACTGACACATCCACCATCATGCAAATTTAACTCATTATAAAATTTCGGTACTTGTTCATATGCAAAGGCTTGATGATCATGTACCTGAGTTGGAATAGGTTCTGGATGAGTGTATGCAGGAATGGAACTAAAGCCAGTGTCATGAACTACCACGTCTCCATATGACTATTCATCTTTATTTGACTCTTCATCTAAGTCATCATGTTCAGGCCAATAGTCATCATCTGCACTTTCGTCTGACTCCATTCCCCGACTATCAATATTACACTGATTGTTTATCAATATTACACTGATTGTTTACCACATCATTACTCTGCACTGCTGGCATAAATCCCTCAATCATTGGGAAATCCACTGGAGTCCTAACCTGTTCCTGCTACTGGGCTATATGAGAATTGTCTCGAACATTCTCTATATGACCAACACTATATGGCTCTGGAACATCATCCTTTAAAACATAGAGTTCAATACACCGATATTATGAATACTTCGAGAGAAATGTCAACATGTGCTCCACATCGTCGTCGTCCTCAATTGGAAGAAGCACATATTTTTGATGCAATGTTGGAGATCTCCACATCAATCTGATGATATGTCTTTGTACTGGAATTGTTAGAACTGTATGTACTTGATCAACCAACTCAGCAAAGCGTGTTTCCATGCTCAATTTTAAACATTTACATGGAGGTTGATTATAATATATCCCTTCTTGGCCACCATGTTCAATTGATCCATCATAATATAGCAGAACACGTATAGTTTCCATCTAAAAAAAGATGATCAAAATTTATCTCCGATCAGCTACAAATAAAAAAAAATTAAATATGCATATATTTTAGTAGCATTTAGCATATATTGGTTCCCAAGATCTATATGGAACATATTAAGATAAAACATTTAATCTCCCATGAGATATCATAGCTAAAATAAAACATCAATATCCATGTGCATCCATATGATATAGAAAAATACAAATATTTTTCATGTTTATTTATGCTCCATATTTTCATCTCTACACATAGATCAAAAAATACACATCTCATGCTTTCTTCTTTGTCAAAAAAATCTATTAATATCAGTTATATGAGAGAATGTATAAACACACATCTCATGCATATAAAAATCAGTTTAAGAAGGGAATATGAGAATGCATATAAAAATCAGTTTAAGAAGGAAATATGAATCTACCTTGATGAGAACTAAGTGCGGAGTATACACGATCCGACAAAAGAGGCAGAGACGGTGCCGTTTAAGAGGTGGCAATTATCTGAGCGGAGCAAGGGTGATTTAGGGGCCGTTTAACCCATAGGGCACAGCCTCCTCTTTAAAAAGGAAGTCCCCGATCGGCTCTCGGAGGGGGCGGTGACTGATAAAATCGCCACACCATGTGGTGATTTCTTTCCATTCCCTATAAGCACCTCAGCTGACGGGGCGTCAGATGGGCCGAGGAGGGGGGGATGTGGCAATGGAAAAAAACCATTTCAAATGGCGTTTTCCCCTTTAACACCATTTCCATAATAAGTTTGGATTCCATCACTTTCCTTTAAAACCGGCGCCCAAACGCACCGGTTTGAAAAACAGCTCCAATTTTCCCCCTACTTTATGTTTCTTGGTGGAAGCAAATGCTACAAGTACTTCATTTGTAACATCATAACTTGTCTGTTTACCAAAAAAAAAAAAAAAACCTACAGTTAAATTTTCTAACCCATTTTAAATGTTTGGTAGAGAAAGAAATAAATATGTTATCTTCCTCTTTAGGTAACTTGTACCGTGAGAGGAATTAATCTATTGGATCATTTGACTGAGTTAAGCAAAGATATTGGTTCGGTGCGTCAGTGTGCTGCAGAATCTATTAATTGACCGAGTCAAAAAGATTTCATTCTGTGTCGTAGCTAAATCAACTTTCTTAGCCAAAAGGAATCCACCTATATATATTTCTTGCAATTATTTGAACTTGCATCTGATTCTTGTAAAGGTGTTAGAACAAGACAGGTCATTGCAGTCAAGCTGATGGTCCTGTTGGGAATCATGCGTGCCACTAATCAATGATAATCTGAGCTCAAAAGAAAAGTTGCAATTGATTGTTCATCCGTTTTATTACTTCTGATCGAGAGAATTTTGTTATTACGTACATTAACTTTGTTGAAGCTTTCTTTATAACGAATGGGCACTGCATGCGCCAGGGTACGTATCACAGGCTATCAAAGCTGCAAATAAAGAGGTTGGTGGTGGTCTTTGGCGGCATCTACGCCGATGATTTTGCTGGAGGCTTCATCTCCACATCTCCGAGTGTTGATCCCTTGCCTGTTAAGTCATACGTCATCATTCTAGGTTAGTGGTTCTTGCGCCCTCGTGACACGTGAAGCAGGAACTCCACTAGCATGCAACGGAGAGAAAAGTTATTCGTTGTGGACAAAAGTTGGCCATGGAGAGGTAGATATATATTCTCTTCTGCAATTATCACTGGCCCATGCATCTCTTTCCTACGCTTTGTAGTCTTGAGGAGGGAGGTCACTTGAGAAGAATCAGGAAGTCGATCGGGAAGCATGGCATCCACTAGTGGCGCAATTTATCCAAGTCTAGTGGCCAAGGAAGAATATTGGATAACTGACGTAACTAGTCCATTCATCATCACCACTGATCACTCGTCGACCTACTTCTATAAATACCCAGCCATTGCTGGTTATCGGTCCCATAGCCATCAAATTCCTGATCTCTTTGCAGCAGTGAGCCATAGTGATTCTCCGACCACCATGGTCCTTCACTCCCATCATGGTGCCCCGCGGCCTATGACTGAGAAAGAGTTCATGAAATGGCTTGAACGCGTCGATGCCAACAGAGATGGTCGCATCAGTAGGCGTGAGCTAAGCGTTGCACTCAGTGTTCTCGGACTGAACTGGACGACAATCAAGTCGTGGTCTGCCGTGCGCAATGCCGACCTCAACCATAACAATTACATAGATGGTGAAGAAGAGATTACGAAGCTGAAAGAGTATGCAACGACGCATTGGAATATCTAGCAACTGCATCTGCATGTCCTTCTATCATAAATTGGACTGTATCTCATATGGTTGTGTGCATGCTAGGGCTAGTTTACTTAGTCTGTAATGGAAGAAGTTTCGTCTACTGATAAAGAATAAGATGGAAGGACCCTTGCTAGCTATATTTATATAATGAAGTGTGTTTTAGAGTATTATGTCACCTCTTTCTCTTTTTTGGCTCACGTTTCCTAGCTTATATCCTGATTTACTTATATTTTTTTGGAGAGACTAGGTTGGTCTAGCTTTTAAATTTTAATTGTTCACAGGAATTAAGGTCTTTTAATCTATCAGTTGGTGGATGAACAAATGAAAAGCATAAAGGAAGATGGATGTCTAAAGGGATCTCAATTCCCTTTCTCCTAACAACACCTAAAGAGGAACAAAATGTGTTAGAAAAATTCCTAGAAATTACTAAAAATTTAAATTATAATAGACTAAATTTAAAAGCCCTGAATTACAAAATAAAATAAGTTAAAAATTATGTTTAGATTGAGGTATATTAGACACTGGCCTAAAAAACTAATTTTTACCCCTTTATGCAGGTTGTAGGTAAATTGTCTCCAAATTATAACTGTCCGACTCGATTCGAACCTTCTATCATAAACATGATTGCATGAAGATAGAGAAAAATTTAAATTGAAAGTAAAAAAGAAATAAAAAAATAGTAAAAAAGAAAGAAGCAAGTAAGACCATTTAAGGCTTCAAGCCATTTTCTTAGTAGGGCTTCAGGCTGAAGAGGATATCAAGATATGGGTTCTTCCAAGCCAAACTTAGATCGCCTATGACTTTGGATCTTAAGCTTATTAATAGGCTCAATTTAATAACCCCCAATGGTTCAGCCTTTATAGCTTGTTAGCCATTTTTCAAATCATGCAAAAGAAAAGAGGAAAAAAAAAAAGCGAATCCAGCTAGCGTCTTCCCTCGCGTTTAGGATAAGCTTAATGTTAATGACAAGTGAACTATTCTCTCAACGAGCTGAACACTTGCTTAACATGCCAAAAATGTTTTTTTAAAAAAATTAAAACTTCTCATTTTAACATAAAAATAATTAACAATTGCTCATAAAAGTTTTTAATTTTGAATAACTAGCAAAATCAAAATAACATAAATTTTAGGTTACTTTATACCGTGTAATAGGTGAGGTGTTTAGTGGTTCATTTATTCCTCTGAAAATTAGTAAACAAGCTTATTGGTTGTCTAATGTCTATGGATATTTGCAAACTATCAGATTTTCTTTTGTGAACTCTTTTGGCACCTTGGGATGATTGTGGTTTTGATTCTCCCTCACCACACCATCTAAAATTGGTCTCTTGGTCACCCCGCCTCCCCACCCAATTAGGACTTCTCAAGATTAACTTTGATGGTTTAGTACGTACAACTACTGCTGGTGTTGAGTTTCTTATTCGGGATAATACTGAAAGCCCCCTCTTAGTTGGATCCTTTCCCCTCTCAAGAGCTTTGGTCCCTTCCATTGAAATCGCTACAGTTTGGCTTGAGTTAAGGGTTGGACTGACTCTTATTCCGAATCTCTTGGCACATCCTATCGGTATTATATATATTGGAAGAGAACTTAGCTTGGTAGCTTGGATGAATGATGGTCAGCGGAGTCTGCATCAAAATTATGAGATATTCTTGCACAACTTCTTCTGATTCTTCAAATCCAATACCATCATATCCTCCGAAAGGTCAATCAATCTGCAGACTTTGTAGCCAATTTTGCCACATCTTTATCCTCTAGAGAAATCTAATACGACAATTTTCCCCCTACTTTATGTTTCTTGGTGGAAGCAAATGCTAGAAGTACTTTATTTGTAACATCATAAACTTGTCTGTTTACCAAAAAAAAAAAAAACTACCTTCAGTTAAATTTTCTAACCCATTTTAAATGGTAGAAAAAGAAATAAATATGTTATCTTCCTCTACTTTAGGTAACCTGCACTGTGAGAGGAATTAATTTATTGGATCATTTGACTGAGTCAAGCAAAGATATTGGTTCGGTGCCTCAGTGTGCTGCAGAAGTTATCAATTGGCCGAGTCAAAAAGATTTCATTCTGCATCGTAGTTAAATGAACTTTCTTAGCCAAAAGGAATCCACCTATATTTCTATCAATTATTTGAACTTGGCGTCTGGTTCTTGTAAAGGCGTTAGAACAAGACAGGTCATTGCAGTCAAGCTGATGGTCTTGTTTGGAATCATGCGTGCCATTCAATGATAATCTGAGCTCAAAAGGAAAATCGCAATTGATTGTTCACCGTTTTATTACATCTAATCCAGAGAGTTTTGTAGAAAAGAAGGCGCTTACTTTTTTTCTGCAAAAAAGGATTAATTTTAATTCAGTTTAATTAATAGGCAATCCATATTGGGCTTTTGCTTGGCCATGATGCTCTTAGCCTCCGTTTTTTTCCCCCTCCTTTTTATGGATGATGCTCTGACCTTAGTGATCATTCATTTGAGGATTCACCTTGTTAATTAGTGCATAGGCATCATGGTTTAAGAAAACATCATAATTCATCATTTTAGATGATATATTGCATTTGAACTTCTCAATGAATGTAAAGTGATGCAATCTTATTTGATTTTCTGATCTTGTGGTGATACGTGATAGGGTTGGATAACAAAAAAGAGGCATAGGAAACTCTAATGACAAAATTTTTTCCTTCTTGATGACTAACCTATCTTAATATATTTGATTAGGAAACTCCTTTGTCATAAATCAAATTTGAAATGTAATTAATCCATTTGTTTAGTAAATACTCCTTTCTGAATGCACTTTCTCCGAAATTAGAATTAATAAAAGCCATCCAATATAAGAGATTAGCTCAAAATACAACTCCTTCGGATGTCCATAAAGTTAGCCTAGCCCTCATAATTAGAATAGATTTTCTTCTTGCTTAAGTACTAGATAACTCATTAGAGTCCTAGCATCTTTTTTTTATCCAATTTTATTTGACTTGAGTGCTAAAGGTTCTTTTCTGGAGAATAACTTCATGCCTCCTGAATGCTCTATTTCTTTTCTCACACAAAAAGGTGAATATCCAACTGGATAGAAAATGCATGAAGCAGACCATTATTATATCCATGTTATAAAATATATAGATTTTTAAATGATGTATCCAACAAACTGGCTTTAGATGTATTTGAATTTATGCATTAAGATCAATTTTGTTTAGTTGTATTTGATGTTCATGTTAAATTAAGAAATTTATTTATATTTAGTTATAAGTCATGCAACTGTGTCATGAGGAGGTGATTGCATGGAGTTTACTATTTTCTTCTTCAAAAATACTATTTTTTCCCCTTTTCACTAGTTATATAAATAGAGCTCCAGATATCAATCCTGCTACTAGTCCTAAAGCAGCTTCCAATTAAAGGACTTCTAACTTCTAATATGAAATTTTTTAAGAGTTCAAATAGAATCATGATGGAGTTATAGTTGAAACTTTTGTAACTACATTTACTTAGAAAGCATCAATATTTGTTTAAGAGCTGTGAGGCATCATTGTTGATTTAGAAGAGACTTTTTTAATGAGTCCATTATGTGACATCCATTCAAAAAAATAAACCTTCTAACAGAACTGCTGGTTCATACTGATTGATGAACTTTAGCTATTTGATTTGGTAAATCTCCTAAATTATCACTCATCAAACTTTTTTCCCACTAATAAGCCTTCTGCAGCAAGCTACTCTAGAATGAGAGATCTGTTAGAGATTATTCATCGACGAAATGCAATAGATTTTGCGATAATTTACACAACTAATAATTTTTATTTGATATCATATTAACATTTTCCTTTAGAATGCCTTTGCAGTAACAAACATGAATCAGAATATGATACTAATCTATAAGTGAAAAAAAGAAAGAAACCATGCACTTGGCAACAGTGAATCAAAGGTAAAAACTTTTAAGACAGCCTTCGCCCAACCAATCTCAACCTTCATCTAGCAAAACACCTGCAGTCATGTAGAGAGAAATTAAGAAATCTTTAAGTAGGAATCATAATCATAGATCTTCATGCGAAGACGTTGTTGTGCATAGTTGACGAGCTTGCTAATCTCCTCCTCATCTACCCCGCCGTTTCGATTGGCATCAGCTTCCCTGATCCCCTCTCGAGCCTTCCGCCATGCGAACCACGTATGCAAGCTGTGGAGGGCAAGCTGCAGCTCTTTATTACTTATCCGGCCGTCGTGGTTCGAGTCAAACTGCCTCAACCACGCCTTGAACTCCCCAATGGTCATCTCTCTCTGCGGCAGCACTGGGCAACGCATGAAAGCCATCTGAACTCTTTCTTTACAGTCTCTTACAGCCCTCAACAACTCGGAACTCAAACTGAGATCGAAAGGCTCCAATATGGAGGAAGAGAGAGAGCAATAAGCGTAAGGGTTTAATGGATAAACGTTTCATTTGCGTTGAGTTAAACACAGAGGCATATATAATTTATTCTGGGCGAAGGATTTGAGTGAGAACAGCCTTTGGACTTTTGGAGGAAGCTGAGAACTGACGCTATGGAGCGAGAGAGGGAAACGAGGGTTCGGCAAACTCGGTCTTTGGTTCCTTTCAGCTGGCTTTATTCTCCATCATCCTCTTCTTTGGGACCGAATAACAGGAAAAGTCAGGTCGGTGGGTATTTAGTTAAATATCGAACCAAGAGGAGATTTGGATGGAGGGAATGTGATTCTTCTCGCTCGTATGCCACGCGGAGACGAGGACGTGTGTGTGGTTGTGGCTCTGGGGTGCAACTTTGGCAGCTTTAAATTTGAACTCGTCCGTTGAACTTGATTTACAGCAGTATTTAAACTCATGTTTGTCCAATCCGAACCCAAAAGACCTGGATTTAACTCAGCCCGATTTGCTATTGATCCGGATTAGGGTTGACCGCAACTCGAATCCAAGATAATCCGAACCCGATGGTTATCCTAACGAAGGTAACTTATCGGCACCAGGTTTTTGGGGTATTAAAGGCGCCAATCGAGTCAAATAAGATGGCCAACTTGAGAACGAGGAGGGCAAGGTCATCGGTCGCAGGCGAGGAAAAGGACAAACATAAAGGCAGGACATTCGCACATTTCGTTTCACTTCCCGCCTCCTTCTCTTCTTTGTTTACGGTACCTACTCCTTTTATTTCAAGTAAAACTTTTTTTTAATACAAGGTTAAAGCCTCGAATCTAGCTTTGCGTTCGACAAGGAATTTTGTTTTCCCGCCTTTGGGATCTATTAATTCGATGTTTATTTACTTTGAAAAAAATATTTATTTTTTTTTATCAACCTGAATTTTAACCCGAAACTCAATCCGAACTTGATTTTTAAAAATAGGTTAGAGTTGAGGTTTTACAAATAGGGTTAGGATTAGGGTTATGATTGATATTTTATAATAGGATTATAATTAGGGTTAAAGAAAATTTGAGTTTCACGAGCCACCCCTAAATATCTCATTAGTTTTCATGCATGTAGATTATGCCTTCTAAGATACACTGGCCTGTTAGTTGAGAGCTAGCCGGCACATGGATTCATGCAATAAAAGAGAGGATTTTTCCGCTCGTTGATTTAATGGTACAAGCTATGGAATTTTGGAGAGATTGGTACGATAAATGGTCAGGTTTGTACAAATATAGCTAGCGATATTTTCGTGTCCGATAGAATTTCTTTTCCAAGATGTTTGAATATTTCATTTTTATTTCTCTAGTTTATTTATTATTACAATAACAATTTCACTTTGTTGAGGTAAGCTTTTTGTGTTGTTTTGCTGTATTTTCTTTTTTCTTTTTTGCTCTATGTGCTTTTTAACTAGCTAGCTTACTCATCTTGAATGTTGGTTATTGTTAAATCCAAGCTACTATCATTTAGATATATAATTCAATTTATAATTGTATATATCTAAATGATGTAGGACGAAAACATGCACCTTACCACTTTGGCAACATGCCCTAGTCCCTGTCATATCAAATTGTGTAGCCAAAAATCTGAATAGATAAATAAAATAAATAAAATATCATAAAAGATGCCATGCCTTAGATTTAGGATGGATTTAGATTACGATTATTCACCGCACGCAAAGCGTGTAAGATATCTATTATAATTATATAGCATAAATCTATTAAAAAAGCTATTATTCATCAGTCAATTAAACTAACAATGTTCAAATCAAAGAAGTTATCGAGTTTTTAAAAACTAACTTCAAAACTCAACTAACTAATTAACTAACTAAAAGATAACTAGAAGCAAGTCTGGCATATGCTGCTACTACCCAATGTCTTCTTCTTATTTCATTAAATCTGAAAAAGAAATAATAAGATATCTAATGAGTTCATACTTAGTAAATAGCATTAATTATAAATTAGTGATCACAAAAGTCAATTTTTATAATATTTATGAAGCTTTGCATTCATAAACTATTAGTTTCTATATTATTCCATGTATGTTATCATGTCAATATTTTCAATTTTCATATTATCGTTAATCAGAATTGTCAAAGTATCATTATCAAAGGTTTTATATCATTATAAAATTCATGTCATCAATTTCAAATACTCTATGATCACAAACTACAGTCATATTTATCCTTGCGACAGGATCGGAACACCATATCTAATCCTATAGATGGAAGTTGCTCCTCTAATATATTTTTTATAGAGCTAAGTCTTGATATTAGCTATCAGGCATTAGTTATTACATAATAGACTAAGAGTTTCATTCCTTTACTTAAATCTCCATTCAATAATTTAATATTTCTCGATAATTATTTTGTCATGAGATTGTATATTTTTACTATTTTATCTTTCATTACAATATGAAATATTATTATTTATTATTTATTATTTTATCTTTCTTTTTATTATTAATTTTATTGTTATTTTCATGTTTTTATTAGTATTTTAATGATTTAAATACAATAAAGCTTCTACGATAATAAATATACTAAGATTATTTTATTAATTCATTTATCAACATTATTTAAGATATGCATAACAATAACTACTTAGCCTAATATTAGATATCTAAAGGTATCCTATTACATTGCCTATACACATGTGCCAAATAACTTGAGAAAGATGGATCACAAAATAGAAAAGTATTTTATTGGCTACAGTGATGAGATAAAAGGCTAAAATGGTGATTATTCATCGAGATGTGACTTTGATGAAAATAGTATTTGGAATTAGATAATTAAGAAAAAAAAAGCCTTTTTTAGTGTCACTTATTGCTATTGATAGAGAAATACAAATGCAGCCTACTAATGGTATACAACCTATGATGCCTACTCCTATAGAGTCTTCGAGACCTCCACATCACCAATGTCGCTTGCCTACTCACTTGCAAAATTATGTGATTAGTAAGGATAATGACTCATTTGATAAGATAATGTTGATCGAGTGCATTTTACTTTATTTGTAGGCTGTGATCAACTAACGTATAAGTATTCTTGTTAGTTTTAAACAATGGATAAAAGGATTTATGTAATTAAAAAGAATAATACTTGGAAGCTTACTACTCTTTCTAGAGACAAAAAGCCTATTGGTATCAAGTGGGTGTACAAGACCAAATGCAATCCAAATGAAGAAATAGATTGCTTCAAAGTAAGATTGGTTGCCAAGGGCTATAAGTAAAAGCTATGTATTAATAATTTTGAGGTGTTTGCTTTTAATGTTAGATTTGATATGATTCGTATTAGTATTTCTCTTGCTGCTTAAAATTATTGAAAAATCTTTCAAATAAATGTGAAGCCTACTTTCTTGAATGGTGTTCTTGAAGAAGAAGTATATGTTGAATAACCTTCAAGATATTTGAAAAGAAAGAAAAGAAATAAGTTTATAAATTGAAAAAGGCCTTGTATAGTTTGAAACAAGCATCTAGAGCATAGTATACTTGGATTGACTCATATTTTTTTGAGCATAGATATTATAGATATTCCTGCAAGCATATTTCTTTATATCAAATCTAATCAACAAGGTGATATTATCATTATGTACTTATATGTAAATGATTTGACTTTCACTATTAATAACTCTCAACTATTGATGAGGTTCAAGAAAGATATGATTGCTCAGTTTGAAATGACAAATATGGGATTCATATCATATTTTTTAGTATTGAGGTAATTTAGGCTCATGATAATATATTTATTTCTCAAAAAAATATGCAAGTAACATTTTGAAGAAACTTAGGATTGAGTTGCGTAAGTCTATTTTAACTCTAATTGAAGAATAACGAAACTTATGATAGTAGTAAATTTGTTAATTCAGCAAATTTTAACAAAATACTAGGAAACTTGAAATATTTGATTGCTACAAAGCCTGACATTGTGTATGATATTGAAATTATTAATAGATTTATGAAAACTCTATGTCTATCTCACTTGCAAGTAACAAATGCATTGTAAGATGTGTCAATTGTACGTGAAGCGATGATTTTTCTTATTCTTCTATTAATGATATGAAACTCATAGGATATACAAATAGCAATTGGATAGGTAATATTAAAAAAATGAAAGAGTACTTTTGGTTATGCTTTCTATCATGAATCAAGAGTTTTTACTTGATCATCTAAGAAATAATAAGTGGTTACTCTTAATACTGCTAAGGAAGAATATATTACGGTGGGAAGTGATATTGCTTAACATATGTGGTTGAAAAGAATGCTTAGCAAGTTACATTTTAACAAAATAAGCCTACAATTAAAGAATTTTTTTGATAGTAAGTCTACAATTGTATTGATAAAAATCTAGTGTTCATAGTCACAACAAATATTGACATTAAGTATCACTATATTTATGAGTTAGTCAAGACAAAGAGATTATGGTTGAGTTCTATTTGTCCAAAGATCAAGTTTTTAAGTATTTTTATAAAGCCACTTATTATAATTAAGTGATTTGTTTCTGAGGCTTAAGAGAATGATGGGAATGATAAAATTTGAAAAGCTTGATTTAAGGAAGGCTGTTGGAAATTAATTCCTAATACTTATTTGATTAAAGTTGCTTTTAATTGGTTGTTCAGAGTCCTTATTATTGTATGTATAGGAATTGGTCTCCTATCTTGTTTTAGTTTTGTTACTCTTTAAACATGTATATATAGATAGGTTATTGTTTTGGTGTGTAAGAGCTTGTGAGACTGTAACAGTTTTGTTTTAGACTATAAATTAAGAAGCCATCAGAGAAATTTTAGTTCAATAATAAATTTTATTTGTGTGCTTGTTTTCTCGTTGCTCATATTATAGGCCCCGAAGATTAATTTTAATATGAGTCCATTAATTGGCTTGAGAATTTCTAAACTAAAAAGATCATGTCATACTTTAATTTTAGGATGCAAAGTCTCTTAGTTTCCCATAGAGAATATTAGGGAATATATAGTCAATTCTGTTTAACTTGCACCCTAGTGTATTGGATGTCAGTTTTGAAAGTTCATATGGTATTATTAAGAAGATCAAGAGAACCAAGCGTAATTTTATTGGCGGGACCTAATCAATGCAGCAGCGTCCAACATCTTGTAAACTGGCACCAGGTATGCTAGCCCAAAAGTATGCAGGATTGGGAATAATAGTCTTGCAGACAATGAACCAAGCTTGACTCCTCAAGTGGTGGTGGAGACAATTTTAAGGAGTAACACGGACTACTCCTATACACCAAGTAGCATTTGGTAATGATAATTTTATATGTTATATAAAATATAAATATTATAATATTATTAAATATCACATTATATAACATATATTAATATAGAATATACAAATATTTAGTAATATATTATAATAATTTATATCTATATATTGTTATTATATAAATATAATAGTGTTTAAAATATTGGCTATTATATTATATTAAATTTAATATTAATATAAAACATTATATCATATGTTATAGATTAAATAAATATATAAATATAATTTTTAAATTTTTAATATTATTTAGTATAAATTAAAAGTGTAATCAGATTAAGTATTATTAAATATTTATATAAATTTAGAATATAATTTAAGATTATAATATGATTTGGGAATATCAATACCATTAATTCTAAGGGTGGGTGTGTGAGGGCCATTGACTATGATGCTTCATAAATCATAGTCTAGTGCTTAAATAAAGATTTTTATTTGTGCTTTCTATGTGTAGTTTGTGCCATTAAATAAAAGAGGTTATTAGTTGACTACCCCTCAGTCAACATTGATCCCATATGGGCTGCCATTGATTTTTGGCTCTTGTTGGTTAAACAAATGAGACCTAGAGCACCTACTTTGATACTATTTAATGCCCAGATATTGCAACCCAAGAGGGGGTGTGAATTGAGTTCTTTTAAAATTTTAAAAACTCAGTAAGTATGTGCAATAATGTAAAATCAGTTGATAATTTGGAGGTGTTGTGAGGTGAAATGAGAATTATTCAAGCACACAGAATCCAATCACACAAATACAAGATGCTTATAGTGGTTTGGTGCCAAACTCAGCACCTACATCCACTCCCTAAGAACTCCTTGGGATTTTTCACTCTCAATTGTTATACAAACGATTACAATCCTAGCCTCTCTGGCTAGCTTCTTGTTTCATAGGCACAAGGGAACCTTATAGCAAATATATCAAGGGTATACCACAATCCTTACAAGTTTCAAGCAAGATGAAACTTAAATGAATCACAAATAGTAAAAGTTAATACAAACAGCTCCTACAATGAGCAGATAAAACAATTTAAGAGCACTTTACAGTTTTGAATATTCCACTCCTCAAGTAGGCTTCTCCTTCTTAAAGGCTGAGCTTTCTAGATTAATAGAAGCCTTCTTGGTCATTTGAATGTGGCCTTCAATAAGATTGCAGCTCCACTTCTTGCACAACACTTAATAAAATAGTAAATGAGCTAACTATTTTGAATGCACTTGAACACTTAATAGTTCTTCAAAAGATCTTTAATAACCACTTCAATAACCCTTCAATGATTATTCAATAACTTCTCGCAAAAACCACCATTTGAAGTTGTATTTATAGCCATGTGAAGTTCACTGGCCGTTTGGAGCCATTGAAGGTGGTTGGATAAGAATGACAAGCTTCAGAAAGTAGAAAACTAGCCGTTATTGTTTCCCTTCATTAGTTGGCTACCATACGGCTATTCAAACTTTCTTCTCTGTATAGCCCATAGTAGCCGGTATGGGAGCCAGCTACTTCCTTAATGGCCAACTCCCATGCTGACTATTCACGTAATAGCTTCTGTAAGGAAAAAAGAATGACAAAGGCTTTAACCCTTAAAAAGAAATTCTCACTCGGTAGCCGATATGGTAGCCGGCTACTGGGAGTAGCTGGCTACCATGCTAGCTATCCAAGGAGAAGTGCACGGATAAATTTCAAGTAGTCGGCTATCATGCCGATTACTTTTAAGGAAGCTTTCGTTTGAGCTACAGAAGTTGACTATAATACCGACTAATCAAAAATAGCTCTCTGTAAAATCACTTTGTGGCAAACTCCTTGACATTAGCTGACTATCATGCCGACTAATGGAAGAAATAGGTTGATTTAAAGCCATTTTAAGTTCAAATTTTTTTCCAAAAAAGTTTTGATCTTTTGGAAAACATATATTATTTTAAACACAAGTGTATTGGCTTTTTGAAAATGGTTTTTCATTTTAGAAATATAAATGCATTGGCCTTGTTTTGCTCATTTTTACCTTTGTTTTACTTTCCTTTGGACTTGTTGAAATTCAGAGTATCTTCCTTTGATTTGATCTTCATGCAAGGAACTTAGGAAGCCTTCTCCTTCTTCTTGGTGATTTACCTAAAATCAATATCTCTCCAATAAAGTCATTAGTACCTTACTTAATATTTTGTAGTCATCAAAATCAATATGAGGTCAAATAAATATTATTATATTTAATTTAGATATTATTTAATTAGTTGCAAATGAAAAATAACTTTTTTCTTGATGTGCTCAAGGGGATGACGTGCATGTGTAGAGGATTGTCCTTAAAATATGCACATGTGGTCAAAATTGATTGTAACAGATAAATGAGAGAGCAACTTTTTTCTTGATTTGCTCAAAGGGTTGACATGCATGTATAGAGGATTGTCCTCAAAATACGCACATACAGTCAAAATTGATTGTAACAGATAAAGGTTATCTAGATTAAATTAATTCAAAAATAAATAAATAATAAAAATAGATTTTTTTGTTCACTTAGAGTCTATAAATAGGGCATAAAATAGACTTTCAAAGAGTGTGATCAATAAAAGAAATTTCTCTCTTCCTTTTTCTTTCTTTGGGCACCAGCCTACCTCATAATTCAATATCGATACGTACCTTGGTCCGTAAACTCTATCATAGGATTCTTCCTCCGTAGCTTCAAATCCGATGGTAGGGCACGTCCACTTCTTTAAAACCTTAACACTTAAGTATTTTTACGTGTAGAAAAAAATTATATGATAATTTATTTGATATGATGATATTAATTTTATGCATATATATATATATATATATATATATATATATATATATATATAATTTCTTCATGATCATCATAAAATTATTGCTAGCTTCTTATGGTGTAATCTTTACCCTGAGAAGTAGGTTGAATCCCACAAACTAATGCAACGCACTCTCTTTTATTCCTCCCCACCCTCAATTTTCCTGTAACTATTTCAGAATTAAATAAGTTTCCTAATGGGGGGGGGGGGGGGGGGGTAGATTCTTTCCTCACTCTTTCCCATTAAAAAAAAAAAAAGAAAGGCAAAAGTATATATCTTTCATATGATTCCCAATAAAAGAGGTTCCCACTAATATTAAGATCTTGGAAGGATCATGTGCGCAATGTTAATTTTGCATATGGATAGCCTGCTACCAGATCTCATATCGCATTTAAGCGACAAAATGAAGCAATTTTATTATTGTATCAAGGCCCGTGCTTAGACAAAGCCAAACATTTGACCTCAAGCGATCACAAATTCCTTTACATTGTATCTTATCTTTCACATCAGAAAATGACTGAACACTGCAGTTGATTTCCCGCACTATCAACAGAATAAGGTGAATTTATGACATATATCTGGGTGGAATATGGTTTCCAAAGTGATAGGATAATTAAATATATCTTTGATTTTTAAATGGGTGGCAATGGAGAGGCATCCAGAACTTTCAAGATAACCCCTACAAATTATATATGGATGCTAAACTAGTTGTAGGATATTTACACAGCACACTTGAGAAACACCTCATCAAAGTGTTTCGTGCTGAGTTGTTCATGATTTAAATTCATTTCTGCATCCTATTCTTTCCAGTTGTTCAATATCTATGGCACCAAAGTAATCCACCTTTCTTATCATCTGCCAACCTTTAGAATCCCACATTCTGTGGCAGGTTTTCTCTTTGCTTTATATTCTCTTCTCATGACACATCATTTTCACGACGGACAGGAAATTGGTTTTATAAGTATTCAGCATTCTCATACAGCACAAAATATCAGAGCTTTATGATCATCATGGCCTATAAAAACTGAAATATGCTAAGACGTCGGCCTTTTTTACTCTCTCTTATTTTATATGCATGTAGAGTTTTCTCTCTTGTGCTACTTTCTAAAGCCATTAGCTCTATTTCCAAAAATCTTCTATGAGATGCCAAAATACAATTGATGTTATAAAATTCTTAGGCCTCCAAGTTTGACTGCGATGAACTGATATCTTCTTTTAAGCAACCAATATCACAGTTAACCACATGCAGGATATATAGATATGGCCAAACTTTGCAGGCCACTTGTTTCAGATTCGATAGCTTACGCATTTCAATGACTAAAATATCCATAAAGCGAGCATTGGCCAGCCTTTTGAAATATTCTTGGAACTCCATTCCGAGCAGGCATTTCAAAGGCATAACAAGCTTTCTACGCGTTACTTTAACCATACGGAATAAAGTGATCAATAATGGTGTTGGCTTATAAAAGAGAGAGAGGGAGGGAGGCTTCTGAGAGCATTGCCAATTTGAGGAATTCACAGCGCGTAGAACGGTGATGGCCATCACGAACAGCGTGCGCACCACCACCCGTCATTGGACGGGGACATGACCGTGGAGGAGTTCAAGGAGTGGCTGAAGAGGTTTGACACCAACAAGGACGGGAGGATAAGCCGGGACGAGCTGCGGAGGGCCATTCGCAGCATACGCGGCCGGTTCAGTGGCTGGAAGAGCAGTCGTGGGATCCGGTACGCCGACGCCGATGGCGATGGGCTCATTGATGATGGGGAGATTGACAACTTGGTGGAATTTGCCCAGAGGAGCTTGGGTTTGAAGATTGTGGCCTATTAATTAGCTCTGAGCACGGGGAACAAGACGGTAGAACAAAAAATAAGCGTTGCTGCGGCGATGGTATATATCCCGCTAGATATGAAGAATGTTTTAGGGGGCTTGTAAGCTGGTTTTATGCATGTTATGCGTTATTTTGTTTACAGCACTGGTGTGGTGTGTGTGTTATCTATCTCGGTGCAAGCGGTTGGACGGCAACCTGCACTGTTAATCTACTTGAATTTGTTTTTGATGACACCGTTGTTTAATTTTGGCTATTACTATGATCATATCTTTGCAATATAAAATAAAATATAGACTGAAACAGCCGCATGGTTTTGGTTGAGGCCTTTGTGTGTGTCTATAAAAGATAAAAACACATATTACATGGCTCTTCATTTCCGTTTTTCATGAAATGAATTGAATTAGACTTCTCAAATAACCTTTGATTGGTTGATAAAGTCAAAGCTATATGTGAAATGTTTCTTCTTGCTAAATAAGTGAGGCATAACAACCATAGCTATCTATTCACCTGATCTATTACAATTGCTTGGGTCCAAAATGTAGAAGATCTACCATTCAAGAGTTGAACCAAGAATTTCCAATTAGGCAAATAGGTATGACCATGCATTGTGGCAATCCTTACTTTAAGCCCACTGATATTTTATTACGCATAATCAAGTTTGCTTAAATTAATAGAGTATGCTAGTAGAGAATAACTGATGAGTTTATTGGCAAACTCTGGCAGAGGATTCACTTCAATACTATTAATTTCTCAGTCTAACCAGGATGCCTCTTTTGCAAACAACTCTAATAGTTCTCTCAGTAAATCCCTAACTGAAACCTTTTTTCCTAGAGGGAAAACAAGGGCATAACTCAACAAATTTTATTTGTTAAGATAATGAGATGAAGGTTGTGCCTAAAGTTTGAAAATGAAAACAAAATTTTCAGATACTAACTTTGGTTCACAAGTCAAGCACCATAATGCTTACTCAAACCAAACAACTCAAAAAATTTCATTGACTTGCTATAGTCAAAAGTCTTCATACATTGCTTGGAGAGAAGGTCCATCCTCCTTAGCCTAAACATGAAATCTTGGAGAATATTGCAAGGAAGCATCTCATATTAAATAAGAGTAATACAAGTGATGTAGTCCAACTTCAACTACTTCAAACAGGAGGATCGGGAGAGTGATTAATACAAATTGGAATGAAGTAATTCCAAAGCCAAAGTTCGAGACCCTTCATCTACAACTTTGCTATTTTGAGATCTTTTAGATAGGCACTTCAGGATCGATATTGAGAATGAATAAAACTTCAATGGTTGCTCTTCTAGGCCTCCAAGGAAGGTGAAATGACATCAATTCTTCTAGATTGATGGCTGCAACTCTTCAAGGATATAGACTTTGGAAATGCTTCAACTCTTCAAGGAAGGAGTGAAAACTCTTCTAGGTTTTTAAAAGGTATGAACTCTTCAAGGTTGAAGGTAATTGCACTTAGACACATTTTATTCATTTTTTCTCCCCTTTGATAGGGACTTGATGGTCTTTTATAGAAAAAGAAAAAAGGAAACCAAAAGACTTAAGTCAAGTTTAGAAACTAGAAGCTTAATAAAAACACAATATTTCAATGCTTGTGATTGTTCCAAGAATATGCATGAGAAAGGTGTAGTGCATGGGAAATGACAAATTCAAAGATGAGACTTGGGATGGCTCTTGGTCTTGAACGTAGGCTGCATCAATAAGTCATGCATATAAAAAGGAAAGAGCTATATAGAGAAATATCCATACAGTTACTATCTTGGCTAAATTATTGATAGACCATACATGTCACACCTCAAACACACTACTCCAGCTAGGCTGCTACATGGCTGCATAATTTCTAAAGTATAATCCTAAAGGGTATATAAGGTTTGGAGATTTGATCGAACCATTTAATAATAGGAAAAGGAGCATTATTCCATTAATCACAAATATGGTTAAGATAAAACTGGTATCAAGAGCAATATCTAAGGAAAACTCACTCCAAAAATCCCTGATCAATCCAAGTAGCTCAGCATCATGCAATATTGGAAAAGGAGGAGAAATAATAATTGAATTCACAACTTAGTAAGGAATCCATATACAAATTCACTAACAACAACCACAACAATAATACTGATAATAATAATGATAATAACAAAAATAGTTCTAACAAATTATGTAGCATCTCTCATGCAATTAGAATCAAATTGCTACTAGATGCCATCTCTTTGTCCCGTCAACGTGAAACAATGGTTTAAATACTCCCTATCAAGAAGGAACACTAATATCTTATTTCAAGATAATTATCAATATCAAAAAAGAAGTATGAAAAAATATGACTTAACACCATTAAAATCATGACTTTTCATGACATGATATGACTTCAACGATACTAAATGTACTAATTTATGAAGCATCAATTAAAATATCCATGACAACCACATTAGTTAAAAGTAACAAACCAAATATCAAGAAAATACCATATCGTAGGTTCAATAGCGCACATCCATAAAATCCACATAGTAGATGTTCCATATGGCATCTGCAAACACATGCTAAAATGAATCCTTGCAATCACATGACTAAAACAAGTCCTTACTAACACATAACATCCCCAAACACATGACTATGAGAAGTCCTCGCAAACATGGCATCTACAAACACATGATTGAAACAAGTCCTTACAAATTATCAACCAAAACCTAAACATAATCAAGCAATGACTAATCATATCTAACATCTTCACCAAAGATTTGAGCCAATCCATCCTCTCCTCATCAACAATTATATCATAATTGAGACCTAAGGATGACTCCTAACAAAGACATTTTTTTGTCTCACGACCTTCTTATGAGACGAGACAAATATAATTGAAAAGGCAGTTATATAAGAAGCATAACATTTCATTCTCCATGAGCATGTTCTTAAATTCCCTTATTCACTCAAGATGTTCAATGGATCAAAGTGATCAGGATGAGGTCATAGAATGACTTTGATGATGTGTGATTGGAGCATCTTGACTATCAAAGCAATTTTTTACATTATTGTCTCTCACCTCTTCAATCTTAGTGTTTGCAAGAGTGTTAGTTAAGGATGCAACAAATGACCACAAGCCATATTATCCCTAAGTATCATACACAACTAATTAAAAATAGGGCATCCTTTCTTTCAAAATTTTCTTGTAGATTTATTTACTTTAGAGAAATTCGTCACACATAATAATTTTAATAAAGTTAATCTTAAAATTTTCTAAAGTATTAAAAAATAAAAATAAATATTAAAAAACTCCTCATTTTAGGTTTTTCTTATGTAACCATGGTCAAACTTGGGTTACAACTCATCCTATTAATGAGTTGTAACCCATCCCTATCTCTTTTATAATCTTAGTAAAGTCTCTTTAATGAATTCTTAGTTAACTAAATTTATCTCTAAGTTATATATAAGTGTGGTTCTTTTTCCTCATGAATTTAGAGTTTTTTGAATGTAATACCATATAGAATTTGAGAAAAATGTTGTCAAATTATTCCCTTAAAAAACTTTTTCCATTAGTAAAACAAACATTTCTTTATTCTTTTTTTCCTGACACTATCACCAACCTTAACCACATTATTTTCATTCTTAAATTCACTCGCGTTCTTTAAATTCATATGATCTACCATCTAATGAAAAATGTCAAATATATAATACAATACAAACTTAGATCACATCATTATAACATTTGAAAAGTACCACAAGCCCAATAATGAAAGTTCTAAACATTACACATATTATTATCATACCATGTATTTAAGTCCTGCAAAATAAATCTAGTTTCTTATTGATTAAGAGTGAAAACAAGCAAAGGTAGAAACAAAACATATTGCTTAAATGTGGGTTCGCAATGGAGTATGGGAATGAATATTCAAATTGGATAGTTTCTAGAGCCCAATTCTCTAGCATCATCTTAACAAATGGATAACATATACATCACTACAAGTCACACCATGTTTTACTTTTGTAAATCCCTGTTATGGTGCTTAGAAATCCAAAGATGATAAGAATGCACCATGTTGCCTTTGTATTTAAAATAACCAAAGCCTTCACATTCTAAATTTTTTGAACATATATAATAAAATATAGATACCTAGTTTATTATTCATTTCAAAATTCGATATTTTAGAATGAGGATCATTGCTGTGGGCAAATAGAAACTACATCAGATCAAACTAACCTAAAAACAACTTGAGCTAACATTTATTAATAGAAATAATATGAAATCTATAATATCACAAATCATAGCCTAATTTTTTTGGCCCCTTGTGTTGGCATAAAGGTTGTGCGAGACCTTCAACAATTGCTTAGTTATTTCCCTTAAGCAGCCAACATAATATATCTAATGTAGACCTACACTATATGATAAATTAGGTAAGTGGATCAAATCCGAATTGGCCTAACTCAACTAGTTATTTAAATGGATTAAACAGATTAAGGATATGAAATTTAAATCGAATCCACTTAATACATGGGTCAAAATGAATCAACCTATATACGATCCAAAATTGTTCAAACCAAATCCAAACAAGTTTTTTTTTGTAGGTTGGATACGGGATGTATAAATTAGTTCGAATCTAATATTATCATCTTCATACCATGGTAGCAAGCGATGTCATTTTTTTCAATAGCAAGGGCATGATGGGAACTTTTCAGACCATGCTCTATTACTTGCCGCCAAAATTTGAATCACCTGCGTTAGAGCCCGCGGGTGCGAAATATGCGCGAGAACGAAGAGCGCAAAACCCCCTGAAGGAGAGCAAAAGAAATGATCTCGAGGAGAGGAGAAGAGGAGGAAGAAGAAGTCGCCGAGGTTTCCTCCGACTCCAATCAGACGGACGAGGAAGACGAGGACTACAACCAAGACAACGGGGAAGGAGGAGCCGATCGAGACGAAGACGAAGAGGAAAGCGGTAAAGAAGAGCCTTCTTCCGAATCCCCACCGTCCGATCAAGAGCGGAAGTCTCAGAACGTCGCTGCTCTTGTCAGGTATGCCGGGGATTTTCTACTACTCTCCTCTCGAATTATCACCAATCCGTGGGTTCTGGATTTTGTTCGTCAATCGCTGTTTTACTTTTCTCAGATGGAATCTGATGCTGAATCTAGGGTTTTATCCGAGAAATTAATTCTTGAAAGCTTCTTAATTAGAGTGCTGAGATGCCGATCCTCGTGTGCAATACAGTAATCGTTTTGGTTCCTGATAGTTATTCGACACCGATGCTCTATAATTGGAATGTGTTTATGATTTGGGATTTGAGATTGAACCATGAAGTGACAATTTTTCTTGTTGAGAGGAAAAATGGAATTTTTTTTTTCAGTAAAAGGGAAAGCTGGGCTTTGGGAAAAAGATATAGCGAGGAAATTGTGGCATTTAGACTATTTTAAGAATGGGAATGTTACGTGCAACGCGCGATCCAAATGGAAAGGTGAGAAACCTGAGAGAATAATTTAAAAATATTCACAGAAACTTTTGTTAAGAAGATTATACTCTGGTTGTGCTGTAAATTAAAATTATCGCAATGTTCTCTGATATCTCATAAGATTTCTCACCTTCTATCATGTTCGCATAATGAGACCAATTCTCCCCTTTCGGTTATCACAAATAAAAGAATAAAGTTTAAATTTCTAGGCTACCTGTAAGCTAATACTCATGAGAGGAGGATGATCAAGATATATGTTTCTGAACTTTTCAAGTGGCCATGTTTGATATATTCAATTAACATTTCAAAAATGAATGTGTGCAGCGTGTTTTTATGATCCTTGTTGAAATCACTTATATTACGTAAGGTGGAAGTACAAGTTCCAACAAATCTGGATAGGAAATTATTCAGCGCTGAATTCTAATTTTTGACCGATATTGAAACTTTTCTCTACTTAGAGTGTGATTGTGATTGTGGGATATCCTCTTCTGTTCATTGTATAACCGATATTATGACAGCGTGGGTTTGCTAGGCATACATTAAGTATACCATATACTCAACTCAACTCAACTCATCTAAGCCTTTTCCCAACTAAGTATACCATATATCAAAAACTCTATTTTACACATAAGTAAAGCTGTGGCACTCTTCAGGATTCCAAATTTCTAAGAACTTTGAGGACACTTTTAAACATTTACCTTATTGTATAGTTTGAATAGACTTCAAAGAAGTTAATCCAATTCCCAACTTTATCTTCTCTGTCAGCAGATGCTTCCATATCCTACTGCTTCGTGCTGCAACTTAGATAATTTATTGGTGTGATCCAAGCTAGGTCACCAACCTATATGATTTGTGCTAATCAGATACACAGTGCTGAGAGAGAGAGAAA
Source organism: Calamus simplicifolius (assembly GCA_900491605.1). Lineage (NCBI taxonomy): Eukaryota > Viridiplantae > Streptophyta > Magnoliopsida > Arecales > Arecaceae > Calamus > Calamus simplicifolius. The sequence continues at coordinate 1,204,889 of UESW01003928.1, forward strand.
ACAACTTTCTCCTTCAACTCCAAATGAAAATAATAAATCTAGATGATTCTCTACCAAGCTTTATAGAACTCAGTTTTTCCTGCCAAAGTGAGATAAATCAACATTTCACTGAATGCCATGTATTTAAATTATATGGTAGCTTAGCTAAAAAATTTATTATCACCTAGCATAGTGTCGTCATTATAGTGTTGTCATTAGACATGAGTTAAGATTTATATGCTCATGTATTTGTTGTTAAGATGGAGGTGGAATGGGGAAAATAGTGCCTGTGTGTCTGTTTTAATTTTTTATTTGTTGTTTTGAAAATATGCTGAACCAGATTTCAAGCAAATTTCCAGCTAGCTGGGACTTATTCAAGCAAATTTCCAGCTAGCAGGGACTTATGTAATCAAATATTTGTGCTCTCTGCACATGTTGTCTGGTGCCCTCCGCCTTTTTTCCACTTGCTACTATAATCTGAACTCTAGAATTTCTAATAATTCTCCAAAAACTTCTGCAATTACCATTTCAGAGGATTATAAAAAGCGCAAATGCACAATCTTCTAGGAATGTGAAGCTACAACCAACTGGTGCATGACTGCATGTCATTATAAATATAAGGAGCATGATGGTAGTCATTAATCTTTAAGAGGACAAGTTATTGTTTATATTGTCTTATTTCTATACACCCCATTTCTGCTTTTTATTTTTGCAAACTATGTTGGTTAATTACATGATATTTCAATAGAGGAAACCTTCTTGTAAGAAGACAACCGCTTATACCACGGATACTGTCAGTTTCTGATGGAGCAGCAGTGGCTAGAAAGCCATTTAAGCTGCCATGCCCGAAGGGATATAGAGATCAAAATGAACTCATTCGCCGCCTTGGGGCTCGTAAAAGATTTGTTCCATGGGGTTCCTCAAGGCCATCTTTGGTTGCTATAAGCAACCTTGTACACACACCTAGTGATACCGGTGATGATCCTTCAGAAAAGAATCAACATCTGCCACCTGGGATTGAACCTTTAATCTTATGGCTACCTGGAGGATCAGATGACGGAAATGGCAATTTTGTGCAGATTGAAGTGGATCCGCTACTCGTTCGCCATCTTCGACCTCATCAAAGGTATTGTTCTTGTTTCTCGTGCAAGTATGTTATGCTTCCCTTCATATTCAATTGCAAGAAATCCTGCTTGAGAACCATTCTCCTTCTTAAGATATACCTGTTCTCTCCACATTTTTCATCCACAACTCAATCTCCCCCCCCCCCCCCCCCCCCCAACACACACACACACTCAAGTCCATGTGTCTCCTGCTTCCTCTTTTGCCCTGACTTTCTGCCCATGACAAGATATTGATACAGTGGCTTTAAACCATATAGACTTCTTAGTGCTTGGTTATTGTTAATGGTTCTCATGACTGCCACCTTATATCAACATACTCAACTCAACTCCTCTAAGCCTTTTCCCAACTACATGGGTTCGGCTACATGAATCTGCTTCCTTTACTCTACTTTATTCAGGATTAAGTCGACATTCAATTTACCAATACTCGTCCGTAGTGCAGAAACCGTTGCTCACTTATCATCGCACTCAGGTATCGGTGCGGCACCCCTTGCCCATTTTTTGAAACATCTGAAGGCAGATGCAACGTGTCTCTTAACGAGGATGTTCTAGCCCTTCGCATAGTTTGATTTAGTAGATTCATGCTTTAGGGGATCCGACTAAGTTTTACGCTAGCTGTTAGTTACCTACCTTTATATCAACATGATTAGTAAATTTTGAAGGAACTAAACATATGTCAAACAACAAATGGTAAGTAATGGCTTTCAGACTATCAGTGTGCTACAACATGTCCTACCACTGATCATGTTACTTGAACCTTGGTAATCTGAGGTGAAATTTCTTTTACCTTATATTTAATGCAGAGAAGGGGTTCAGTTTATGTTTGACTGTGTTTCTGGATTATCCGATTCTGATGGCATTTCTGGATGCATCCTAGCAGATGATATGGGGTAATTAGCTTTTCCACTTTATTATCTATTCACAGTTTTCATGCTCCATTTATCTGTTCAACATCTGTTCCTAAGTGCTTCTTCCATCTTTTTTCCTCTGTTCCACAGATTAGGTAAGACCTTACAGTCCATTACTTTGCTGTATACCCTCATCTTCCAGGGCTTTGATGGCAAGCCAATGGTTAACAGAGTTATGATTGTAACTCCTACAAGCCTTGTTAGTAATTGGGAATCTGAGATTAATAAGTGGATTGGTGGAAAAGTTCAGTTACTTGCTCTATGTGAAAGCACACGAGCAGATGTCCTATCTGGGATTGAAAGTTTCTTAAAACCCTTCAGTCCTTTTCAGGTTTATATTTTTCTTTTTTATTTCTTCTCAGTTAATTGGAATTGAATACTAATCACTTGTAGGACACATCAACTTGCATACCTATTTTAACTATTACTCTTTTGACACATTTCCTAATGCATGATACTCTTCCAGGTCCTCATTATATCTTATGAGACATTCGAATGCATTCAGCAAAATTTGAAAGGAGTGGAAGTTGTGACCTTCTCATATGTGATGAAGCTCACAGGCTGAAAAATGATCAAACATTAACAAATCGAGTATGTGAAACTTTTCATATGTTTTTCAAATAGATGGTCGGATACTATTGTGTTTGTAAAATATTTTCGATATTCTTTCATCAACATATTAATGTAGATAATTCTCCAAATTTCCCATGGGGATTTTTAGAATTAACTGGCAAACTAGGAATTCAAATGATGTGTATGCTTTTCATTTGAATCATTTTACTTTCTTTGAGATAAATTATATCTGTGTATGTATCTTTTGTAGTATAATATTTATAACTTAAATTATTATACTTCTTTTGATAGGCATTGGCTGCTCTGCCTTGTAAACGGCGTATCCTATTGTCTGGAACACCTATGCAGGTAATGTGTGCGTGTGTGTGTAATATGGATTCATTTTACAAATTTTGCTCTAGTTAATTTAGCTATTCTATTTTTACAGAATGATCTAGAAGAATTCTTTGCTATGGTGAATTTCACAAATCCTGGAATTTTAGGGGATGCAGCATATTTCCGTAGATACTATGAAGTGAGTTAGTTACTTAAGCTTAGTTAATGTTTAAGAGCCCATGTTACTACAGAGTATCTAAACTCATTGTAATGCAATTTTTTGCTGGCTTTAATTTAAGACACCAATCATTTGCGGAAGAGAGCCTATGGCGACTATAGAAGAAAAGAAGTTGGGTGTTGAGAGGTCTGCAGAGCTAAGTTCAAAAGTAAACCAGGTAAGCTCTCTTCTAGATTATGCGGAGGCTTAGATGATATGCATAATTCTGTAGAACAACACACTAGATCTTTTTTGCGCATGGCTTTTATGTTCATATGGACACCATGAACTTAATGATGCTTCAGCATAAATTGACATAGATCGTTTATCCTTAGACCTGTTGGAGTTCCCGGCATTATTTCAGTGTCTAAATTTCTGATAATTTGATGCTAACCTGTGATTTTTCTTTGTCAAGTTTATATTGAGGAGGACAAATACTTTGTTGTCAAATCACTTGCCACCAAAGGTATGGTGCTTACTCTTGTTTTGACCTCTTCCAGTTTGATGTGCTGAAACCCATTTCTTCTTATATTTTGGACTTGTTGAATATTGGTAGTTGGAACTTGGAAACTGTAGCATTTAAGAACTGTTTTCCCTTTTTTATTTTTTCCACCAAAGGATATCATGTCTCCTTCTGACCAATAATTTTTCCATTTATTGTGTTAAGAATTTTCCATATCTGGGCATTAAGTCACTCAACCATTGCTTGCACTTTATCCCCAATAGTTGTTTTAAACAATTATTAGCATTGAAAACCATGTACAAGTGAAGTCCAACACCTAAATTTTGTCAGGTTTAACAGTAAATGGCCAATGAAGTTGTGGTGGAATCCTGAGCATGCAGAACCAAATGAAACAATACTGGAAAGGATGCTTGGCGGCAAGGCTGCTTCCACCGTGGGATAAAAATAGTGATATCAAAGAGAACAGGAACTTGCTTATCTTATATGATGTTGCTATCCAGGGAAACAGAATGGAATGCTGTAGCAGGCCGACATCATGAAACTTCTTGCTGGAATTGAAGACTGGGATTTTGTGGGTAAATGCCCAATAGGACAATAGGATAAATTTCATGTGACAACCACAGATATGTCCACAAATATAGAGATATACACAAGTATAAAAGAACAAGATTAGCATGCCTTTTTCTTCAGGAGGCCCTTGTGTTGAAGAGGCCTTTTATTACATATCAGTTGGCTTTGAACTAAATATCTACTTAAGGATCGCCACATGACTTCTGTCAAGGTTTTAAATAATGGGGGATGGCGGAGCATGTTAATTCACAACGAAGAATACTGCCCGATGCATGAATTTCTGTAGCAGAAATGAAAGTGTATCTCCCCAAAGGCAACTAGTTTTGTCAATTGGCATTTGCATGAAATATAGAGATTGTAGAACTAAAGAGGAAAAAGAGAGCGTGACTTCCCAAAGGCGTGTCAAACCATGGATGCATCAAGAGTTAAGAGTAATATATAACCAAATTACGTATCATGCTTTTCTTTATAGTTTTTGAAAAAGTAGGACCTGATATATAAAATCTAATTATTTCTATATTTATGGTCCTAAGATGGTTTGTAAATATACTCCCTTTATGACCAGATACTTGCTCATTGCAACTCTCTTGAGAGCCAGAAATAAGTGCACATTATCAAATAGTAGTCTTTTTACAAAATTTCATTTTTTTCAATTTCATAGCTGAGGACATACCTTGAAAAAAGTAATGGGCAAGCTTCCCAATGTGTTTTTTTTTGGGAAGTTTATTAGTTCTTATCAAGTAGTATGATATATGAGTGTTATTAATGTGAAAATATAATTCAGAATAGAACAGCTAGGTTTGACATCAGCAATGTCATACTGTAAGAGAAACATATCATGCATACATACATGATTCAATAGGTTTAAGTGAAGTAAATCTCTAAAAGGAGGTTTCATTATGATGCTGCTTAATCCAGATCTTCTCATGATTCTATACAGTCTATTAGCATGTTGCATTTTCGCTTTATTCTCTCTCTTTTTTTGTTTTATTAATTCTGATTATCTTAGTCTGATTCCATCTTTAGTCCAGATGCAAATAATGGTATGTAAAGAAAATAAGTAGTTCTGTGTTTGGTCCACAATAAACAATTCTCAAATTGCTTTTATCTACTTAACTTTTCATTTGCTTAAGTTCTGCTTCTTCAACTATCTTATTGGATACTGACTGGACTATGTTAATCTAGATAATAGAAGTGGTTTGTTGCAAGTTGACCACTCTGCAACTTGAATTGTATAATCATTTTGTGCAATCCAAAAATGTGAGAATACATCCTTTCCTTTCATCTATCTTTGTGACATTTCAAGTAGATGATACTTTTAGTAGAATAATATAATGGTGTGATTGTTATCTTGTATCTATGGTTGCATTTATAGGTTAAGAGTGCCATTGCTGAAGAGACAAAGCAATCCAAAATTTTAGCATATATTACTGGTCTTAAGAAGCTATGCAACCATCCAAAGGTAAGCCATTTGCAGTATGCATCTCTGTCAAGATTTTTCTTGTGCTTTATGCATTGTTATTCTGCATATTTGTAGCCACAAAAGTACTTTAGTTTTGCATTTATTGCAGTGCATGAACTGTTAGGTGTCTTCTAGTTCACTTTTGAGCTAAAAATTTCTCTTTTGGAATTTTAAATATAAGCATTTAGGCATAAGGATTTTTCTTAAAAAGCATTATATACAAGAATAATTAGTTAGTTGTTCATTACATGAGCATCTTGGATCTGTTGAACAAGATAATGCCAAAAATAGATGAAGACATTCCTAATAAAACTAAGGATAGATGGATAGAATAAAAAGATCATTCTGGGATATGATGCGGTCAACATGCATTGCTTGGCTTTTTAAGAGAATTTTTGTGAAATTGCATCAAGATCCCAACGTTTACATGGTTCAGTATACTGAAAGATAAAGAGGGTCCAAGAAAAAGATGGACATGGCAGAAGTAAAATTTGAGACATATGAGAAAGCTTAGGAGTTGAACTGAAGGACAAGGTGATACAGAATCAAATGACATGCTATATGAATGTGTAAAAAAGATCTGTTGGAACTTTCAGTAAAGTGGAGTGCTCAAATTTGTTTTCAAAGGTCTAGATAGAGGAGGAGAAAAGCGAATCTAGCTTGGATAGAAGTTGTGAAAAAGATGTGTAAAAACTTATGATAAAAGTGGAGGCAGTCTTCAGTCGGAGCGAATGGCAGGTAAGGATTTGTAATGGCTCCCTGATAGCTGAGACAAGTTCTAGCGGTTATAGTCATAGTTATGGTTCTTTAGAAGTTTCTCCATTTGTTATGTATGTTGTGTGTGGATGTGTGGGTGTGTGGGGAGAGTATGGAGGTAGAACTTTACGAAAAAAGAAAGTTATTAAGTGCTATTCATAAGAATTTCAGCATGCCTCACTTCAATTGAGTAAACAATATCTAAAGATGCTGACGACTGAGAACTAAATGTTCCTTGAGTCTAAAGCAGAACAAAATGCAATGAGAGCACAAGAATTGGCAGAGGAAACAGGGAGATAGAGGTGTTCTATTTTCCAATTTACTTCTCTTTCTCATTTGCGAAGGAAATATTGTGAAAGGGGTCCCTTTTTACCTTTTTATTCCTCTCCCACAAAATGAAAGAAGCCATGAGAATGAGATGAAGTGAAAAAAGAATCCATGAAGTGGGATTCAATTTCTAATATGCTTTAACTAAGGTTTTAAATACTGTTGGATGGGACTATCCTACTTTTTAATGGAATGGGACACCTCATGTCTGGACAGCTGGGACAAGGAATATCCTGTCCCTTTTAGGTCCTTTTTCTAAATTTTCTGGTCTTGACAATTGAGATGGTTCCCCGTCCTAACACTCTAGATGGTGGCATTCCTTGTTGTCCCAATGATATTTAAACTTGTGGCTTTAATGGATTGATCAGATTTTCAATCCGTGATCATCGGTGATTGTCACAGCTAACAAAATACCATATGAATTGGGTTTTGCTGGAAATCTTTACTGGAGCTGATATGTTAAACTACAAATATCCAATCTTTTGAATTCCTATATCATCCAAAACTGTTAAAACTTAAAAGTAGAAGTTGTCATCAATATAAAAGTTTAAGATAAAATCCTGGTAAAAATTTACAGAAGGGCCATGCAGAAATTTTAGAGGAGCAGAAAAACCCACGTTAGCTCCACCCTGTTTAAAGTAACTGCAACTTGACAAGTCATATTAGCTAATAGCTATTATTCTAATTGTTATACTATTAACTACTTGATCTTGTGTTTCTAAGATGACCATACTTTTCCCTCCAATGTGTTTGTCTATATCACTGGATGACAACAATGAGATTCTAGTTTTGAATGTATTTAGTAGCCACTATATATACTATTTGTGCAATTACTATGAAAGGAAGCCTTGCATTTTTTTCTAGAGGTGGCAATTTGAGACACGACTCATGAACATGACTTGAACCTGACACAAAGTTAGCGGGTTAAGTTTGAGCACAAATGGATTGGGTCATAAATGGTTTGATGTGTTAGACACAATTAATAAACAATTCGGTCATGGGTTGACTTGCTAATTCAAAATTGACTTACCATTGAGCTGATTATTAAACTGAACAATTTGTATAACTCGACCTGCTAATCCAGATATGACCAGTCGAACCTATTTATTTAAGTAGATGCCATTTTTAATTAATTATTATTTTACGAAGGTGATCATATGCTTTTGTAAGAATTTTATGTTTATCTCTCTTTTTTTTTCCTCTTCAATGAAACATTTTTGTTTGTGCTTTACTTATAATTTTTAACATGTAATTACTTTATAAGTGAATTGATATTAAATATGTTATACACGATATATAGGTTAATGAATTTTATGCTGGTTATATAGATTATTATACAGGTTATATGGGTTACACAACTAACATGAGTTATACAGATTATCTAGGATAAACGGGTTACACGGGTTGCATGTAGCCCATGTAATTGACGGGTTGGGTTCAAGTTGAGATTTCTAATCAGATTAATAAATGGATCAGATTCGGATTGATCCATTTCTCATTATACTTTGAAGTTGACCTGACCCATGACACGGTTTGCCACCCCTAATTTTTTCCCTTTTTTTGTGAGTTACAAAATAACACTTTGTTGCATCATTCTTCTTGTCTTTGTAGATCTTTTGTGAATCTGGTGGACCTATCATATTTTTTCTAATTTATGTGAAAAATTGCAAAATTATCATGAGACATATGGACACTTTTTGAATGTGATTTAATATGCTTTTTTTTCCTAAATGTTTTTACTTCAAAATTTTTATTGCTTTATCATATTCTTGGCAAAGTAACTGAAATTGGAGCCTAAGTAACAGGAAGTACTGAAACCACAACCAAAACAAAGTTTTCTGAATCTTGGTGATGATGATCTTTGGCGACTGTCTGTTCATAATATGGTTGGTAACATTTATGGAACTCATGAATAGTATGTACAATTGTGCATATTCCAGGAAGAAGGGAAAAAGATAAAATGAGGGTATGAAACCTATTTATTTATAGCTGTAATATCACTAGCATTTTTATTTTTGATATGCATAAAGAAGCCTTCTATATTTTTTTTTAAAAAAATATTTGTTTTTTCCTTGTTGGCTTTCCTTAGCAAATTCTCCTCATTAGGCCATAATATGCAATAAATTATGCCACTGCAAACAGTGGGTAGCAAAGGAAATCTATTCAACTTAATAGGATATAAGGTGTTTCATCTTCTCCTTATTAAGTAATACTATGATAATAATGACCATTGATTGGTATGATGTAATGTGTCACACCCATAAGCATCTGCATTATATAACAAAGATGTTTTTGAGCTATATCATTTTTTTCTTTTTCAGCGGAACTGTTCATGTTAAGTTTTAAATATACTTGACAAATTATTGATGTCAAAGGTAAAACTTTCGTTTTCCTATTAATTGAAGAACAGAATTTGCTGTATCAGTTTTTACCTTGAATACTTTTTGTATTGCAGCTCATTTATGACACTATTAAAACTGGAAGTTCAGGAACAGCAGGTTTTGATGACTGCATGCGCTTTTTCCCACCAGAGCTATTTTCTGGGAGGTAATATTGAGTATCTATATCTCATTGCTCCATTGGATCAAAATCTTATATATCACTAGGTTTTTCATTTGTTTTTTTGGTAGATCTGGATCTTGGACTGGTGGTGGTGGAATATGGGTAGAACTGTCAGGTAAAATGCTTGTCTTGGCTCGACTACTGGGCCATCTCCGTCAGAAAACTGATGACCGAATTGTTCTGGTTTCAAATTATACTCAGGTACACTAAATTCTGGTTATGGTTCGTATGATGTATTTGAATACCGTTAAGTGTGTCTTGAATTCCTTAATTTTCCTCACTCCATGATTTGGTTCGACAAATTTGGAGAAAAATTTGATTGAGGATTAGGATTTTGTGGAGCTATCTTGGTGTCCTTATATCTCTTCCTTTTGCATTCATAGTAGAATTTTCTCATCTTTGCTTGTGGACGTAGGTCAAAAGAGCTGAATCACGTAAAACTTGTTATCTTGTGTTTGATTTGCTAATTTCTTATTGTCTTTGTTTGATATCACACTGTTCACACATGGAGTTTGTTGTAATAAGCTGTTGCAACAGATACGTGACACTACTAGTGTCTCATATGCTTTTATTGAATTCGATTAAGCTTAAAATGTTGATAGGGTTCCTGTTAGGAAATGCAGTGGGATTGAGATCACATGCCATTCTTAGGATCTGAGATTGAAATTACGTGAAGTATTCCTCTTCTTAGAATGGAGTCCTTCAGCCTTGTCACGATCAGAGACTTGTTTATAGATCAGACGAAGATTACTCTTTCATAGCTCAAATACCTCTCTTGAATCCTTGGATCCGTGCTCTTCTCTTCAGTGTGAGTATGGGAGTTCAACAACGCTCCACCGTTATTCCTGAAGGTAGTGTTTGGATGTCAAAAAGTTATTACAGGAGTAGGAATACAAATTCTCTAGGAATAGCTTATTTCTCTTGTTATTCCAGATTTCTATTTGGTTTAAAATCCGGTATTCCACCTTGTTCAAGTGCAATTAATGCAGTATTATTCCAAATGGTTTGGATGACATGGGAATAAGCCGATATTCCATTAGGAATAGATGGAGTTTTTTTAGAAATCCCAAAAATACCCTTAACCAAATGATAAGAAAAGATGGATTATCAATTTATTTATTATAATTACTTACATAAATTATTTTTTATTAATTAATTTATTATTATGATCTATTAAAAGTTTGCATGTTATGTACATATATTAGTAATGGTTAGCAAGAAAAAAGTGGATTATACCATTGTTATGTACCTATATTAGTAACGGTTAGTCAACGCTACATCTTTTCCTCCTTTATGTTTAATATCATAAATTTTTATATAGAGGGGGTAATAGTCTTTTTTTTTTTCAGCCACTACCCTTGAAATACGGTAAATAGGAATAGAGCTATTCCATAGGAGAGTATGGAATACGAATTCTAGAATAAGAACATTTGACCAAAATACCAATTCCTAGGGGGCCCACCACCTTTTTATGCCTGTTTGGGGCAATAGCATGGAATAAGGCCCTATTCTAACCAGAAATAGAGCATCCAAACACTACCGAAGAGAAAATAAGAGTGTTAATAAATCTTCATGATATGGTTTACTTTCATAGACTCCATGTCCTTCTACATAGCCTCTATCCATTCCCTAGCCTTAGAACAGATGAGAGTTTCCTGCACAGTCTTTGCCTCATCATCTACTGGAGTTATCATAAATGTCTCTCTCAATTTCAAAGCGATGATAAAAATTTTACCAGGAAAAGTTTGATGTAGTTAAGGCTACACTTGATCATGCTCTCTTCAAGCTGATCCACTAGGCATATCACTTCCACTCTTCGAAGGAGGCTGGAGAGTTATCTGCTGCTCCTCTATTAATTCATTAAGTCCATCGAAATTTTGATCTTCTATTTTGTAAAACTTGTAGTCTTTAACCTCATTTTTGCTAGAACAATCTTTCTCTAAAAGGGTAGCATTTTGTGACTCAATCTTTGTTATGCTTTCATTAGCTTCTTCAGCAATAAACATAGCCCTTGGAATGCTCTGGATATCTAATAAATATAAACATATCCCCTCTAGGGCCTAACTCTCCAGTTTTATGAGAAGTAATGTGAATATAAATTTGTAGACCCTATAAGCCCAAATTATCCAAACTGGGTTTTTCGTCAAACCAAAGCTCATATAAGGTGGAAGATACAGACTTTAAAGCGTATGGTTGAGAATGTAGATAGTAGTCAATAATGTATCTCCTCAATACAAAATAAAGGAGATTAGTTGGTGCTATTATTGATCTAACTATGTCCAAAAGAGTCTTATTCCTTTTCTATGCAATGCCATTTTGTTGTAGAATCTCAGGAATAGTTAGCTATCTAGCTATTCCCTTTCCATCACATAGTCCTTTAAAGCATTTGGATAGTTATTCATGGCCATGATTAGTTCAAAGAGCTTTAATGCTTTTGTTTAATTGATTCTTAACCAATCTTAAATAATGTCTAAAGCAATCTAATGCTTCTAATTTATGAGAGATCAAATAGATGTCTATTGTGTGTAAAAACACCTATGAAGGTGATGAAATATGGGGCACCATTGTCTCACACTTACATTCATTGGGCCATAGATGTCTGAATGGATAACTTGTAGAGGCATTGTGGCTGTAGTTTCTTTTCCAAATGATTTTTTAGTTGCCTTACCTACTAAACAATGTTCACAAATGGATAAGTCAACTTTAGCAAATGGGCCTAAATGACTCTCTTTAGCTAATCTATTAATTCTTTCTTGTCCAATGTGTCCTAGCCTAGCTTGCCATAACATACAATCATTATGAGAATCAATAGTAAAGGAAGCAACATAGGATTCATATTATACAAGTCTTCAATGGTGTTCAACGGTGTCCAACACCATAAAACCATCCATTACATAGCCACAACCATGGTAAGCAGTTCCCAAATACAACCTTAAACAAACGTTACACAACCTTTGGTAAAGACAAATACAATTTTGAAACTTAAGATAACAAGGATAAGAGCAAAGACCAAATTTCACTAGACATCGAGTGCAAAGAATACAACATGGAGATATGATATGCGTCCACCTTGCAGTAGAAACCTACACGTGCTTATGATCAAGACTTCTTGATGTAGACAAGCAGAAGCGGATAAATATTGTTTTTGTAGCAGTTCCTTAAGAGTCTTTGATTAAACACCTTCGACATCTCTGGAGAAGTTATGGCTTCGCTTCCCTCAAGCTAGAAACAACTCCAAGCTAGAAAAAGAGAACAATCTCTTAAAATTTTATAACTCAATTCATTGATTCAATAGGGTACGACATGGTTACGGATCAAACCGAGACTACTCATTTAGAGCTCAAATACCTCTCTTGAATCCTTGGATCCATGCTATTCTCTTCAGCATGAGTACGGGAGTTCAACAGCACTCCACTGGAGTTTCCAAAGAGAAAAGAGAACTCCATGTGGGCAGTTTTTATCAACTCTCAGAAACTGCATCGTCAGAGTTTAAAAACTGCATTCAGGCTTCCTCATGCTTGGTTGGTTGGCTTACATTGGATTGGCCATGATGCCCAACTAGGACCCAAAGTCTAACAGCTCTATAAGATGAGATAACAACATATCTAAATTCATATACAAGAAGAAATAAGACAGATCATTGAATAAAGACAGATTTGAGGGTTAGCAGATTACTTCTAACTTGTGTGCATATAATTTATATTCTGTTCAGAGTCCTTGTTTACTTCTACAAATATCATATATCTATCATTTCTAGTGATTTGTGACTGGGTACAATAGCCAAAATTTTCATTCTTAACTTGACATGACTTTATTTACATGCAATCAGGATATGAAAATCGATTCACAGTTTGAAAGAATGTTCACGACCTATGTGAAAAAATCAAGTTGGAAAATGATATTAGTATGAAGATTCTTTCTTGGCACGAGGTCAAAACTTGGCAAAAATAAATGTAGATCATTGGGCAATTTTTTTTTTAATGAAAGATTAAATGAATTTTGACAAATAAGATAGATTTGTATAGATGTTCAGTCCTATTAGAAGCTTTTGTGGAAAGGCAACTATGAATTGAGCTGAGAATCTTGACATGCAAATGAAATTGCATTGTAACTGTCATTGAAAGAACACATAAAATGTTTGGAAGAAATACACTTGGAAGTCAGGACAACAAATGCAGGAATCCAGGATTGGAAGTGCATAGTTCTTATAAAGTTGCAATCTTTTTTACCTCTCTTAAAAGTAGATGACTATGAATGGGTGTAAATTGTAGAATATGCATTGTTTGACTCATACCATTAACTATCCATAATCTATATTGTACACATTGTATATAGATCTCAAATATTCCATAAGTATGGAAGAAAGATGAAATTATATGGCTTTGTAAATAATTTGTAAACTATTAATGGCAGCTTTATGGATCTTTATCTATCGAACTTGTTTTCACAACCTCTATCCATGATAGCCTAAATCTTCCATTTTCTAGACCCTTCCACATATGATTGAGCTCAAATATTTGTTTCACATGTCTATAATATATTAGCTGGTTTTTTGTGACCTTGCCTTAAATTATTAATACCCAGTTCCACAAAATCAGTATCAAAAATTGTATTAATGCATTACCAGTTCGATACGGTGTACTTAGTATACTCAACTCAACTCAACTAAGCTTTTTCCCAACTATATGGGGTTGGCTACATGAATATGCTCCATTCAAGACTAAGTCGACACTTTGTAACTTAACAGGAACATCTTAGCTCTTCGCATAGTTTGATTTAGTAGATTTATATTTTAAGAGATCTGACGAAGTTTTACATTGACTGTCAGCTATCTAACGCAACCCTCCTCCTCTACTCGGGCTTGGGACCGGCCTTGGCGGAGTTTACGGTATACTTAGTATCAAGGTTTTAAATCTCTTAGGTTGGGAGTATCTCAATTTTTTCATAGAAAAGGCTGCTTTGTTATCTCATCCTGTTATAGCCATTCTAGTAGAGCGACTTAGTATCTCATCTCTCTTCTCTTCAATTATCTTTTATTTATTTTATTTACTTAATTTTTTATTATTTCCAATCTTCCTTCCCTTTTCTTCTTTAATTTGCATCTTCCTTCTTTCATTCTTTTCTTTTTCTTCTCCCTTCTTTCTTTTTTTCTTTCCTTCCTTTATTTCTTTCCTCTTTGTTCTTTCCTTTTAGGCTAGATTTCAGTGTCTTATCCTTATCCTAGTCCTATTTTCCCACATAAAGGGATGGGATGGCTAGGGCATCATTTATCCTATAGAAACTTCTCACTTTTAACCATAGTACTGTTCAAAATTAGGTGTATAGGATGGTTCCATTTGGTTCGGACTGGTTCAGTTCATGTCGAATTAACTTTCAGTATCATACTAGTAAGTATGATATGGTCAGTATCAGGCAATACAACAAATCTTGATTAACATTTCTTTGTTTCTTCTAATATTCTCATTTATTTTTCTTACACATCCATCTCAACATCATTATTTATAGTTTTATACTATTCTTGCCTTATGTACTTTTGCTCTTTTTATTGTCGAACACGGCAAAGCAGTATCGCAAGTTTACAATTGCCTTATTAAATTTTCCTTAAGTTACCAAGGATTACTTTGGACAGGTAATGCACCATTTGTGCTAAATCTCAATGCTAAGCCTTATTGGATGGACTAATCAATCTATTTTCAATCAACTTTATAAAAGTGGCTTTTTAATACATATTATCTCCTTCCAAAATTTTTAGGATATGTTTTTGGATCCTCATTTGCACTGCTTTTCCATTTTGCAGTTTGCATTCATTTGAATCTCCATTTTTGTCTGTCCCATTTTTTTATACGATATTTGAATCTCCCAAGAACCAATTTTAAAATGTTATGATTTTGTCTCACATTGGATTGGAGTGAAGGGCTATTAAGCATTCTTAGTCGAAGAACCCACGTAACATTTTGCATTAGATTAAGAAAGCTCCTTTTAGAAATTTCTAAGGATGCAATTGTTTCATGTGGTCTTTCAAGTTGTTTATGTTAAGGAAAGACCCCAAAATCAAAATGACAGTTTAATAGGAAGAAGCAAATGACAGCCATTCATGAAATGACAATTTAATTTGAGGAAATATAATTAAGCATAATCTCTGTCTGTGAGATACAAATTAAGAGCATAATTATCAAGACAAAACAAATCCACTAATCCAAAAGACTAGTAAAATCTACCAATCCACCAAAATATCAAGCGCTCTGGACCTAATGGATGATTTTTGTTCAATAAAAATTTTTGAATAAGTTTTGGGTTGATCAATCCAACTCGGTGGAATTTTCATTCGAATCAGCTAGTTTTAAAATTTCAAGTTTTAGTTCAAAATGATGCGGCATGGATCCACTTTGTTATTTTACTATCCATTAGACACAGTTTCCCTTGAGACAAGTCTAGTGGTTCTTAGATTTTTTTTCAAAATTGTTGCTTCAAGTGTTTACATAATTTGAGCGACCATATAGGACACAAAAATCTCAAATATAAGCATCTGTGCATATTGTTTTAATTGTCACACAAAATCGGCCACCAACCAACCCAAGTACTTTGTACAAGCATAAATGATATTGGTGATCCATAACGCATGCTCCATTTGTTTCCTACTACATATGTATTGTGCCATATAACCCAGATTGTCTAGTTTTATTTTTTCTGAAAAAAAGTTGCGTTCGCATGCATGTGCTTGTCTGTGTTTGCATTATAGAAGTGCTCTACTGTTCGGATTTTTATATCACTCGTTGATCTTTATTATTGTTGAATTCTAACAGACATTGGATCTTTTTGTTCAATTGTGCCGGGAAAGAAGGTATCCATATGTGAGACTTGATGGGACAACATCAATTGGTAAAAGGCAAAAGTTGGTCAACCGTTTCAATGATCCAAATAAAGTGTGTACATTCTTCTTTTTCATCCAAGGATGATGCATTTCAGCTATTTTGCTCACCAAATGGATATGAAATACTTAATGCAGGATGAGTTTGTATTTCTCCTAAGCAGCAAGGCTGGTGGTTGTGGGCTTAATCTGATTGGTGGAAATCGCTTGGTCCTCTTTGATCCTGACTGGAACCCTGCAAATGACAAGCAGGTAATAATCTATCTTCAAGGACACCAGTGCTTTAGTCTTGGAAAAAGTTCTTCATATCCTTTGTTTTCTTGTACCACTAGGCTGCAGCAAGAGTCTGGAGGGATGGTCAGAAGAAGCGAGTCTACATATATAGGTTCTTAAGCACTGGAACCATTGAAGAAAAGGTCCTGAACCATAGATTTTCTAAATTTATAATAACTTTTGTGTATGACTAGTTCAATTCTGTATTGCTTTAATTATATAAAGAATTTCTCAATATCAGCAGTTGCACCATTTTTGTCAGACTATGACATAAGAATATTTTGCAGGTATACCAGCGTCAAATGTCAAAAGAGGGGCTTCAAAAAGTTATTCAGCGAGAACAAATAGACAATCAGATGCAAAAAGTATGAGAACATTCTTGCCTTTTCTTTTCCTTTTGCTGCTAGATTTATTAGGTATATCTTTTTTCAGGGCAATTTTCTTTCAACAGAAGACTTGCGTGATCTATTCACATTTCATGAAAATGTCAGGTAATTCTTATTTTTTACTGTAAATCCTTTCAGCTATTCTGATGGCATGATATCCATTTTTTATTTTGGAATATTATTGGTAGCTAGGAAACCATTTCAATTTTGAATTTTACATATTAATGCATGGAAGGTTTAAGGAGAACCACCATATCAAAAAATAGGAAGAGATGAAAATTTTTGAGTTGTACAAAGCTGTGTTATTTAAACTACTAATTGGCTGCAATTATGAAATTGATATCTAACATGTCATCGTACAATTGATGCACATGTTATCATGTCTTTTTTTTTTCTAATCTTAATTAAGGTTGCAAATGGGTTAGGTTGACCTAAGACCTGACCCAACCCGCCCATATTAAGAAATCCATGGGTTGGGTTGGGTTTGAAAATTAGACCCAATCTAAATTTCAAGTCAAGTTCGGATCTGATGCTTCTGATATGACCCAACTAGAACCCGATAACCTAATCCGTAAACATTAATTATATAAATCATAGTTTCTTTCACTTCAATTGTTCTTATTATTTTGTTTCTTTCACTTCAATCGTTTTTATTATGTCATTAAATGAAATCTCGCTTAAACTAATGTCTTTAAGTATATCAATGAATATTTTAAATATCATAATTTATAAACTTAAGGATAATCATTTACTTGGATGAAATAAAAATTTTGAATGAAAATTTAAGATTAGGTTGGCTATTTTTAATCTTATTTATATTTTTTAATGGATCTATATTTTATTATGAATACTAAATTTTAGCTATAAAATAATAGTTAGATTCTTAACTCAAATGCAAATACGATCCGATCCAATCTTAGACCAAACCTTAATATTTTGGGGTTGGACTCATATTATACTTAGACCTTAAATGGATTCGAATGATCCATTGGGTCTAAAATTCTTTCCATAGATCCAATCCAACCCGATTACCAAATCGGTTGGGCCCGCATCTAAAAATCATGATCTGAATATAAAATTAGATCGGATTGGGATCAAGTATGACTCGATCTAATCTGACTTGTTTGCAGCCCTAACTTTAAGATGTTTTATTAGGTTATCATTTCTACTTTATGTGTTAATTAATTTAGGTGATCTCTCTCTCTCTCTCTCTCTCTCTCTCTCTTTGTGTGTGTGCGTACATGTGCACCCCATGCATCTAAGAGGGGAAGGCGGTGTAGGGTGGGGCAAAAGGATTTTAGTATTGAGGAGATGTGATACCTTTGTTGAACCACCCCTACATATCTCTTATACCAAATACAAGTAAGATCTACAAAACTAGTACTGAGAGCCATTCTAGTACATTACCTAATAGATACAGTACAAGCCTATATAGTATGGTATGTATTCCATATTGAGATAGAATATCAATACTTTTCTCACTTTTAACCATGTTTCCATTCAAAATTGGATAGCATCAGTATCGAATATTGTAGGATGGTTCTGTTCAGTTCAAATAGGTTCGGTTCATCCTTGATTGACCCTTAGTATTGGTATGGTATAGACCGGTACGGCATATCTTGTATACAAATGAATTCAATGATCCATGGTCTTTTATGTTACTGACAAATCAATAACTAAATTCCTAAATTTCTAGTACTTTTATCAACTCATGAGAGGTTTTTTTTATAGGTCTGAGATTCATGAAAACATGAATTGCAGCCGTTGCAAAAAGTATAACCTAATGTCGGTGGATAGCACTAGTAGCGGGGTGGAAGTTAATGATGATAAATATTCAACTGAGGAAGGCTATCATGCCAACCAAGTGGCTGACGATATTGGTGGATTTGCTGAAGCTGCTGGATGCCTGCACAAATTAAAAAGCTCAGAGAAACAGGTAGGAATATGCTTCCAATCCTCTTCATAGTGAGGTCTATTCTATGTTTCTGAGCTACAATTCTTGTTCATATGTTTTTTTCTCATGGTACAGCTTGGAGCCCCATCTGAAGAGGATCTTGGTAGTTGGGGTCATCATTCTGACCCAATGACAGTGCCTGATGCAATTCTTCAAGCTTCAGCTGGTGATGAGGTATGATACCACTTTTAGCAGAACTTGCATCATCTTTTGATATATAAATCCATTGTCTAGCAATTATTATCAATATGAGATCACTTTTATGCCTGCTTTCTAGCTCCTGGGGTTCTCTTGCAGTAAGTACTGACTCAGATAAAGGGCGCTGTATAATAGCATAAATCTAACATGCACTTTCTAAGAAGCTTAATTTACAAAATGAAGTGTATAACTCTGAGATGATTTCTTCTTTGCAAGTCCTTGATTGCATTACATGATCACATTCACCAAGGATGTTTAATTAGTTGTTGACCATGATGTTTCTGCTTTACTACAGATCACTTTTGTTTTTACCAACCAAGTTGATGGGAAACTTGTGCCGGTTGAATCAGCTGTAAAATCAACCACTCAGCAGTTGAATGAAACAAAAGACTCTAAGCAGAAAGATGAGAACTCTTCGTTCTCATCTCAACAACTCGGGTTGCAAACTTCAACATCTGATGAAAATCTTAACCGGAAGAGTCCTATGTTAAGCGTGCCCTTTTTGAAAAGACCTACAAAGTTGATAAGAACATCATCAAATATTATACCTGAACTGAAGAAACCTAACACCTCTTGGGGTAATCAATCATTCCTAAAAAGGACGCATGTTGCTTCTGATACTTCTGATGATGACTTTATGTGAATATTCCTTGCTCTGAAATAATTATTCATTTTACCTGAGGCAATTCCATATCAGTCATAGAGCTTTGTATGGAGAATTGTTTTCAGATCGCCACTCCATGAAGTAGATTGTTCATGGGCCTAACTTCCCATCTGCTGTATCATCTGTCTGGAACTCATCTTTTATCCTGAACATGGTTTGAAGATCAGAATTGCCAAAGGGGAATCAGCAAGTCTGATATTATATAATACTAGAATCGGCATAAGCCCAAGAATTGGACATTTTCCCAACTGAAATGTGCCAATACTGGGCTTGGATATGGAATTTTTTTCCTGGCAAGGAAGCGTGTCACTAAGCCACATGTTGAGGTAATCAAGAAGATGGTCTTTGGTTTTTCTATTATTTTTCCTTATATGTAATATCTTTCCTTCTTTTCGTATGTAATATCATGAATACTCAATTAACTTGCCATATTCTTTTGGAATGACTATGAGCATTTTGTTTCCTCTGCAACTTAGGTAGTGTTTGATAGAAAAAATAGCTATTCATAAATAAGTATACAGGATAGAGTTTATCCAGGGAATAGCTAAGGGAATAACCAGTTTTTTATAATAACAGTTTTGCCTTCAAGGGATAAGTTTAGAAAAAAATAGCTATATTTCTAGTCCTTTAGGTAGTATTTGAAATAGGGGATAGGAGGGGATATCCCGGGGATATCTCCTCTTACCCCAAAAGCCATAACTATAAGGGATAGCTGGGAATAAAGTTAACCAAAGGGATAATCCATGGTTAACCATGGGATATCCCCTCAATTTATTCCCTAGAAAATGCTGGAATAGCTGGTTATCCCTCCAAATAAGAGTAAAAAAAAGTTATCCTATGGATTTACCTTTTGCATTTGATATGATCAATGGGATAGCCAAGGAATATCCCTAGGGATAGCCAGGGGACAAACTCTATCCCGTACACTTATCCATGGATAACATTTTTTCTATCAAACACTACCTTAGGTAGTGTTTGAAATAGGGGATAAGAGGGGATATCCCTTGGATATCCCCTCTTATTCCCAAAAGCCATAACTATAAGGGATAGCAGAGAATAAAGTTAACCAAAGGGATAATCCATGGTTAACCATGGCTAACCATGGGATATCCCCTCAATTTATTCCCTAGAAAATGTAGGAATAGCTGGTTATCCCTCCAAATAAGAGTAAAAAAAGGTTATCCTATGGATTTACCTTTTTGCATTTGATATGATCAATGAGATAGCCAAGGGATATCCCTAGGGATAGCCAGGGGATAAACTCTATCCCGTACACTTATCCATGGATAATATTTTTCCTATCAAACACTACCTTAGGGTGCG
The DNA here is from genome assembly GCA_900491605.1 of Calamus simplicifolius. Classification (NCBI taxonomy): domain Eukaryota; kingdom Viridiplantae; phylum Streptophyta; class Magnoliopsida; order Arecales; family Arecaceae; genus Calamus; species Calamus simplicifolius. The sequence goes on from UESW01003928.1 coordinate 1,225,811, forward strand.
TTTGAAATAGGAAATAAGGAGGGATATCCAAGATATCACTTCTTATTCCCAAAAGCTATAACTAGAAAGGATAAGTCTGAAAAAAGTTAACCAGAGGTGGTTATCCCCTGAACTTATTCCTTAGGGACTAAAGGAATAGCTATTTTTCTCCGAACTTATCCCTTGAAGGGAAAATTATTATTATAAAAAGTTGGTTATTCCCTCAGCTATCCCCTGAATAAACTCTATCCTGTACACTTATCCAAGGATAGCTATTTTTCTATCAAACACTACCTTAGGTAGTGTTTGAAATAAGGGATAAGGAAGGATATCCAGGGGATATGGATATCCCCCTTATCCTCAAAAGCTATAACTACAGGGGATAACTCTAAAAAAGGTTAATCAAAGGGGATAACCCATGGGTTATCCCTTGAACTTATTCCCTAGGAAACCCAGGAATAACTAGAGCTGTCCCTTGATGGCAAAGTTATTATTTAAAAAAGATAGTTATTCCCTCAACTATCCCTGGGATAAATGCTATCCTGTACGCTTATCTAGGGATAGCTTTTTGGGAATCAAACGCTACTTTATGGAATAAGTTCAGGGGATAACCCATGGTTAAGCATGGGTTATCCCCTCTGGTTAACTTTTTTTTCAGCTATCCTTCGTAGTTATGGCTTTTAGGTAGTGTTTGATAGAAAAAATGTTATCCATGGATAAGTGTATGGGATAGAGTTTATTCCTTAACTATCCCTAGGGATATTCCTTGGCTATCCCATTGATCATATCAAATGCAAAAGGTAAATCCATAGGATAATTTTTTTTCTCTTATTTGGAGGGATAGCCAGCTATTCCTGCATTTTCTAGGGAATAAATTGAGATAACCCATGGTTAATCATGGGTTATCCCTTTGGTTAACCATGGAATAAGAGGGGATATCCCTTCTTATTCCCTATTTCAAACACTACCTTAGGAATATTTCTCCATGGGTTATCCCTTTTGATTAACTTTTTTTCTATAGCTATACTTCGTAATTATGGCTTTTGGGAATGAGAAAATATTCTCTATTTCAAACGCATGAAGTTTCTTTTGGGGGGGGGGGGGGGGGGGGCATTGTTTTAATCCATGTGGGGATAAAGTGTACGGTGCTGTCATACATAACCCATCCACTCTTGTCCAACTCATGTGGAATTGGTTTTATTAATCCTCATTTGCTAATTAGCGTTTTGGTTTGGGCCGACCTCTAATGATATTTTAGGCTAATCTTGAACTAATAAATCACTCTAATTCTTGTCTTAAACCAAAAACTAATAATAAGCAAGACAAATAGGCTGATTGTAGAATTTTATCATATTATTGTTGTATCCACCCAGCTGGCCTGTGTTAAGAAACAAGCCTGGGCCATCCAATTAGTAGTCCATTCATCATCCTTGAAACAGGTCAGCTAGAGCTTAAGGAAAAGGATACTTCGTTTTGTGAGGTTTGGTTGCTAGTCTGCAGCTGCGTTTCCTCCAAAGCACGTAAGATGTTGTATAAATGTTCGACAAAAATGAAAACAAGTAGACCATGTACTGGAATATGGACTGCAATTCAAGCACTGATGCAAGCAAATGTTAGAACTTGAGGTCATGCTTTGAAGAGACTCAAATGAATCCCTAAGGAATATATCATTGTGAATCAAGAGAATTAACATCCCATGTGTCATAATGCTAGAAGGCAGAGGAAGTCAAACACACACACACACACACACACACACACAAAACAAAAGGAAAAAAGTAAAAGAAGAAGAAGAAGAAAAAAAGACGTGGAAATAAATAAGCCTAGACATAATATGGGCCTATTGTCAAGCTCTACAAGCCCTAGAAGGAAATGATCATAGGCCCAAATAGTTTCCTAATGCAGATCCAAGCTCGTGAATATAATAAACTATTTCCACCTATTGATCTTTGTAATCTTCCACTTCATCGATGAGCAAACTTTTGAATTTACCTCCACTCATCCCTTGTGCTTAAAGATTCTGCGGTTTCTTTTTTCTTTTTTCTTTTTTTTTCTTTTAATGTTCATTAACTCTAAAGAAGCTATGCTTATTGGCTATTGATCATAATTGGCTTCCTATCACTATAAGCGGAAAGCCATCCAACTCATGACAGTCCTCGTCCACGTCTTTTTAAAGAAATATAATAACGTTCGTGATCTTTAGATCTGACATTGGACTGGGGAACATATGACTCGCATTACTAAAGAGCTTATAGCATTAACAATGGAGGTCTTCCGATATATAAATCCACAAGAGAGGAAGCCTTTGCCACCAACATAGGGGACCAAAACAGGGACAGCACCGTGAGTCACGGCCTCCGATCCCTTATCCTTGAAAGAGATTCACCTCGGTTTGACCACCCCTTAACCCTCCACCTGGTTCATATCCTTTGCCACCACGTTTCCATTAGGCCCGGGCATGTGAGTGACAGCCGTACCTTGGGAATAAAAGTAATACTGTAGAAATCTCCACTTTGATTCCCAATAGTCAAATCCTAGCGCCAGCCTAGCTAACAATTATTTATCATTCTGAAGCCACGAAAGGAGGCATAGAGTTTATCCCACTGGGCTCCTCAAATTTTACGATCACAACCTTGTCAGTCATGGAAGAGACATTTTTGTTTGCTGATTTATGAAATAATTTGGGCGAAAATATATTGCTGATCCTTGAAACTTTCAGTCAAAAGTCATTTTGGTGTTCAAACTTTCGATTATTATGGCATAATCCCTCAAAAAAAAACATGTTGCATTTCTAATAGCTGAAATTTATTTTAGCCAATCATTTATTTAGCACATCATGATTCATAAAGTAATTGCCTCGTAGCGCCTAGTTACATATTAATATATGTATTTAGAAGCCAGATTGATCACTTCTAATTGGAATAACTAATTAGTTGCAATACAAGAGAAAAGACGTACGTAAGATTACAAAGATATTTTTCAATATTTCTTCTCAGAAAATAATAATATTCAAAATTGTACTTAAACTCTGAAATGTCTCTACTGTGATGACTTCCTCTTCCTTGATCCACTGAGTTTTGCTTTTTTGCATTGCCTTCTTGGCTTTGCCCAGCTATGATTTGCATTCATTTACTTGATGAAGTTTCATGGAGCTTGTGTCCTCCATTTTCTCCCCCACCCCCCAAAAAAAAAGTATACCGAATTTTAAATTAAAAATTACGGGAAAATGTCTTTTTTAAGAGAAATGCATCTTGTCTTTTTTCTTTTCATTTTTTTTGCTCTTAAGTAGTCACATGTTTTGATCAAAGAAATTAGCAAGCACTGGTGGAAAAAGCTAGAGCTTGGCATGGTTAATTGGCACAAGATTAGGATCACGTTTGATGCATGAGTATAAGCTAGAGTTTGTCTCAATCATGCAGACAAATCATGATCAAACCTTGTTTCTCCATCATTTTCTAATACAATGTAAATAAAGTCTTCAAGACAGTATTTTCAGTCCAGCTTTCTAACTTTTGAAACCAAAATCCACTTCAGAGGAAATTGCTAGATCTCTTTATTTTTAACAAGAAAACAAGTAGTTGGCTTGTGTCTTTCGGTAGCATAGCAAAGAGAAGCCTTCTCACGCTATCAGTGGGTGACAATATTCTTGTACGCGTCCCACCTATTTTGTCGTGACTCCACTGCCTTGCCTCCTATTTCATGTAGTTATATTCTTCTCGTATCTCATTGGCTGAGATAGAGATTTAAAATATATGGAGTAGAACGATATGCTTTGACTTCTCCGAGTGGTTCCCAAACACAAACAGATTGGATGGATCTTGACTCATATAACTCATATGGTATAGCACTAATTCCTTTCACTGTTTAATGCGTGTGTTCCTATAAAAAGAGAGAAAGAAAAGGTTAGGACGGTTCAGAGATTATCTTCGATGGATTTTCTAATACTTGACTTAGTTCAGTATACGATGGAAAGAAGAAGAGGCCTAAAGACGATATGCTTTAATGCTCCGAAATTAGGCTTTTTCAATCTTTTTTTACTTGACTGCTTTTATTGGCATTCTGATAAGAGTCTATTTAGCTATTCGTTGATGAACAATTCTGATAATCTGATTTTTTTTTTTTGGATATAACGTACGATATCTTTAGTGAAATTTCTTTTAGATAAGAATTAAGAATCCTTTCAAAATTAAATGGTTAACTTCTACTCAAAGTAATTCACACCTTTTGCAAGATATAGTAACTTTATTGAGAGATCTAGTTATTTACATCATGTCACCTTTTAATCTTATTACGTATCTCCATTATAATTAGGCTAATCAGCTGATATATCACATTATTATGTATTTAATGAAGATAGTTAGTTATAAGATCATTTATGGAGTAGAGCATAATGCATTTGAGTGGCAAATTTTGATGCGATAGTAAAATTTTTGCATTATAAGTTTATGATACTCCAAATTTAGTTTCATATTGTATGGAAAAGAAAGTATTATGCACTTATAACTTTTATCCGCTTACTATCAATTAACTTTTACATAAATTTTTGAGTCACATAGTTTCAACCCGCTAATGTAGTTAATTGGGCCAGCAGATGGGTTTAAGGCATTATAAATGGGATTGAATCCGATTCGAGCATGAGAAAGTTGATGGGCACGAGGAAAGGGCTATCTATGGGACAGTAGTAGAGTATCATTATGGTGTGGAGTTATCCTTACAGTACCAACGATTAGATTGGGGGTAGATTTTGGTTAGGACGTCGCATTATAAAGAAGAAGATTTGATACCCTAAATTTAGTTTCATATTGGATGAAAAAAAAAAAGTATTATATACTTATTATTTATCCATTAACTTTTATTTAAATTTTTAAGTCATATAACTTTGATCTACTAAGATAATTTAATTGAATAAATAGATGAGCTTAAAGCATTCAGGGTTGAATGTCATAAATGTAAAACATGAAAATAATCTTTTCACATGTGAAGATGAGAGGCCTATACCAAAACCTATCTAGATCGGTGGTGGTAAAAGCCCTGGATTGTTCTTTAGACAGGTAACAGAGAGCATCTTTGGTTGTCGGTCTTTTCAAGTCAAAAATCAAATGGAGCTCCCTTCTTCAAAAGGTTCTAAAGTTATGTACATACATGACTTTTGTTTGGCATATAATTAAGTCACTCACCATGGTTCCCAACATATCTAGCCGTGTGACTCACAGAGAAAAATGTACATATACCTGGCTCTGTCCCAAGGGAACAACATGAGCATTGGTGTAATTATTTATCTTAAGATAGCGTTTGAAATAGAAAATAAAAGAGGATATCCTGAATATCTTCTTTTATTTTCAAAAATCATAACTATAAAGAATAGCTAGGATTCAAGTTAGTCAAAAAAATAATCCATGGTTAACCATGGGTTATTTCCTTAATTTATTTCCTAAAAAATATAGAAATAACTGATTATTCCTTCAAATAAAAATAAAAAAAAATTATTCTATAAATTTATCTTTTTACATTTGATATGATTAACAGGATAACCAAAAAAAAATCTCTCTAAAGATTGCTAAAAAATAAATAAAAAAATAAAACATATCCATATACTTATCCAAAATAATATTTTTTTCTACTAAACGATATCTAAAAAGTTTAAACCCCTCACCTCACCTCACCTCACCTCAGTTCAGCTCACATGTGCAGTGAAAAAAAGCTGGACAAGATGAGGAGCAGCTCACGTGACCACATGGCGCCACAAAGCCTTTTTCATCCAAAGCAAACGATGTGAAGGGAAGAAGGCTGTTCAATTTTTTTTACCATGAAAAGAAAGCTAAATTAATAAAAATCCACTCTCTTCGTCGAACTTTTATTGCATCGGTGTCTTGTTTCGCTATGGAAATTGGAAAATGAACAGTGGGAGATATCTCTCGGAATCACGTGGTCTTATGGAGCTGTCGACATCGCCAGCTCACGCCTTGCTAATAACAAACCGGTCAAAGACCAGTCAACTGAGCCCCTCTTTCCTTAAAGTAAGAGGCTGTGGCCCTCTTGTGATCCATTTATTTATTTATGCTACCCATCAAACTTGAAGCCTTTTTGCCAATTAATTTGTTACTCCCGTTGCTTTCCAGGCCAGCCTTGGGGTCTTCTTAGATGCTTGCCTGCCAGTTGCCACATCAAGTACTCATAATGTCATGGCATTGGCATGCATGCACTTCACCTACCTTCCATCCATCCATCCATCCATGACCTACATAACTAGCTCTCTATGGGTTTAAACTTCAAAGCATATCTATATGTGGCTCTTTCTTTTGGTGCCCTCATCCTGGACATCCCTATCTAGGCATTGAAAAGTCTTTATTTTTTTTTTTGTGTGGTGTTTCTGGTTATAACCGTGGAAGAAGCATTAGATCTTTGATTGTTGTTAATATAAATCCCTCTTTGCATAGAACGCTCCAAGAAAAAAGAAAAGGGTTGGGGGTGTGTGCAATTACCACCCCAAAATTTTAGGGTTTGACTGGTTTAAATATATTTCAGTGATCATTTGCACTCCATCTCTTAAATATTTGCATTAAAAGACTATGTTGACGTCAAATCATCATCCTCGAACATCCGATCGCCTTCTCCAGCGAGCTCGGAATCCTTCGGCGAGCTTCTTGCGCCTAGAAGCCTGCAAACAAGTCTCAGGGATCGAAGATTCTGGCGGAAACCTTTCGACGCCCAAATCAATGCTCTGGGCAATAGTCGTGAGCTTGAGGAAGCTCGAAAGAGAGAAGAAAAGAGAGGCTTAAAATCGTGCTCTCTGTGAACAAGAATGAGCGTTTAAGAGTGGGGTGAGTTCTTAGTTACATCATCGGATGTCCCTCTTACCCATTTTATTGGTGCTTAGAGCCTGCCAGTCTTTAGGCATAATCACTTGTCAGAGCATTGATAATGGGGGCAGCACAGTGGGGCTGGCCTCCATATGATTTGTTAGAGCTGCAGGCTGTATCCCGTGAGAATAGATGGCTGCAGCTGGTTGGCAAGTGCTATTTGGTTTGGATAGCTGTTGCAGGCTGCTGCAGGGCGTGGCTGACTGTTACGGCATTTGCCAGACGTGTCTTCCATGCCACCTTTTTGCTGTCCTGTATGGATGGTGATGGGCGATAAAGTAAGGCATGTGGGCCCCAAAGCGTAGGCGCTGGGGCAGAAGATGAGGTTTGGTGTTGAAGCTGGATGTCCCTCGTAGAGCATTGATTATAGAGCACTTGCATAACACTGTTCACTTGCATGGAACTGTTCATGGCTGAGACCGAGGGCGAGAGGACCATAGTCGGGAGATGTGCCTGGCTCCATACAGGAGGACGGACCGAGGCTGAGGGGAGCTGGCAGCAGTTGGGAGTTGGAGGCAGAGGCCGAGGGGAGTCAGTGTAGCTCGGGAGCTTGCAGTGTGGAGTTGGTGCGGCTTTTTGGATGCAGTAGAGAGAGGAAGGGAGAGAGGGGCTGTGCTGCTGGGAGGTGAATGCATGGAGACGGGAGGAGAATGGCCCCCACTCCCACGCACGCGAGCCCTTTAAATGGTTGTATGGAAGAGGTGGAGGAGGAAAAGGGCCCCACCTCCATGCGTGTGGGCTGGCTGCATGGAGGAGTTGGGGGCAAGCGGTTGGGAGGAGGTAGCAGTGCTTGGACTCGGTTGCTTGGGATCGGCCTTGGGAGTTGCTGTCTGGAGGCAGAGTCGGAGTTGGCCCGTGGTGGTAGCCGAAGCTGTCTGGAGCCGAGGTCAAGGGGAGCTGGTCCGAGGCCGAGGGGAGCAGTCCGAGGCCAAGGGGAGTCATCCGAGGCCGAAGTCTGGAGCTGACAGGAGTTGGAGATGGGGGCCGAGGGGGAGCTAAGGCCGAGGGGAGCAGTCCGAGGCCGAGGGCTGAGGTAGACGGGCTCTCAACTCTGTTTCTCTATGACGCAACCGAAGTAGGGGCCGACGGAGTCAGTCGTTCATGGGAACAGAGCTTGAAGAAGACCCGGAGGGGTGAAGACGGAGCTGGGCGAAGGCTCAAACTCGGCCTTTGGGAGGCGAGACGGAGTCGGGATGATCCGAGGCCGAGGGGTCATTGGTCAGGAGAGAGGAGACGGGGGCCATACAAGGCCGAGGCAGAGTCGGGGATGGTTCGAGGCCGAGGTGAGTCGTCCACCAGGAGAGAGGAGACGGGGGCTGTACAAGGCCGAGGGGAGTCGTCCGCCAGGAGAGAGGAGATGGGGGCTGTACAAGGCCGAGGGGAGTTGTTTGCCAAGAGAGAGGAGATGGGGGCGATACAAGGCCGAGGTGGAGTCGTCCGCCAGGAGAGAGGAGATGGGGGCCATACAAGGCCGAGGCGGAGTCGGGGATGGTCTGAGGCTGAGGGGAGCCGTCGAGACCGAGGGGGAGCTGAGGCCGAGGAGGGGCTGAGGCCGAAGTCTGGGGTCGTGGAGTCGACAGCCAAGGACGAAGTCTGGAACCAAGCGCTGAGAGAAGATGCTGGGTGCTCATGTTTGGAGGCCAGTAAGGAACTAGAGTTGGGCCCATTGCCGGGAGCCGGAGCGGAGTTGGGAGGGACGGAGGATGAGACTCAGGGGCTCGGCTCTGGTCCTTGAATGCGGGGAGCTTTGTGGGAGAGAAGATCCGGAGTCTTTGACATTCCTGATGGTGAACAGTTGAGAGGAGAGAGAAAAGGTGGTGGAGCCTCCATGAATAGGGGACATCCACGGGAGGAGCCGAGAGTAGCTTGAGGCGGCCGAGGGGGAGCTCAAGAGTGGCCTAAGGCGGCTGAGGGGGAGCTCGTGTTGGAAATTGTATCCTAAAGCCAATCATTTGATGATTGTGCTAATGTAAATTGTATATAAATTGATATATTAATAAAAGTTATTTGGCAGTTTATTCATTATAAGAACATCTTCTTAAAACTCCTAATAGTAATGAAGCCCTCAGGATCTTCCTTCACGATAAAGAAGGATTTATCTATGAGGGCCCTCAAAAGAGTTCGCGACCAAATGATATACTATGAAAGGGCTATAGTACTATCAATTATAGGACGTTGTATATCATATTTGTTGTTTATCCTCTTAACCAAGGAGTGTAGAGACACTGGTATGACATACAGGTGAAAATGTAGGAGTACATTTCACCGAACTTGACTCATTTCCGGATACTATGCTATCAAGAGTTAATCCAGAAGATATAAGTATAAGATCCTTCAGACCTGAAGATCACAATCGGTGACTTGCAAGCAACTCATTGTACTTAGGTGCCGGACCACCTAGATTTCTAATCCAGCTACGAAAGGTTACTGGGTGCAGTCAAGTACTTGTGGTAGTCAGTTGTGGATCAAGATGAATTTGACTTATCCCGTTAAAAGGAGAAATGCTTGTTTTTAATTTAGCAAGACCTTGGCCAAGGCACTTCATGTGAAAGTCACATGATCACTAAAATTGAAATCACTTTATGGATTTGCTGTTTAGAGTTGACATGTTCTTAAGCCATCCTTAGCATTTGTGGTCAAAAGGATGAATTATACGGTAATTGTTTCTTAGGGATTTTTGAAGTTTGCTCGGCAACTCTTCGACCTATCCGGACGTCAGGTTCCATTGCTAGATGGGCACATCGATTAGTATAGAAAGTTGTTTCTATGCTACCGGCTTAGGTTCGAACCTAGAGAGTCACACGCATAGAAGTTTCCTAGGATGATCTATTTGCTGATAAACTATTGAGAATCGTATATGATTTAATTAATCAATTTGATTGATTGAATTATCTTAATTAGGTTAAGTACAAGTGAATAAGATTCAATTTGGTTTAAGTCTATTAGAAGGACTAATCAATTTCAAATATTGATTTGAAATTAGACTTGATTTGGATTTAAATAGATTCAGGAGTAGCCAAATTTGATTTGGACTAGGACCATGATCTATGTAGGTTCAGTCCAATAAATTCAGATCAGCTTAAATTAAAACCTGAACTCAAACCTCTCGCATAAGTATCTCACATGATGAGATAACTAAAGTCTGAGAGATTAAATTTACATATAGAATTTAATATGTAACATTAATCCTTTCCAAACCATTTATGTCGGAATTCTAAGTGTTAGAATTAAAGTGGAATTAATGTGCCTCTTTGAATCGACCAGGCGATGAAATTCTAAGGGTTAAAATTCACATCTCTTTGGTTCTCACCGAACGTCGGAATTAACAAAACGCCACGTCTCCTTGGTTTTTTCGAATGTTGGAATTAACCAAACGCCGCATCTCTTTGGTTCGGCGTCTCTTTGCTTTTTACCGAACGGCGAAATTCTAAATGTTAGAATTCAATGGGCTGGCTAAAATGAGACTATAAATAGAGGACATCCCTCACCAGATAACAACAACACACGACATATCGTGGATTGAAATTCTAAAAAGTTAGAATAGAAAATCCTGGTGATTCTGGTGTTAGCAAAAGCTTGGTGGATCTTGAAGGAAGATTCAAGTGGAAGGATTAAGATCAGCAAAGTTGTTTTTTTGCGAGCTAGCACTCCCAGAAATCCGATCATTCGGGGCTTCGCATGGACTATAGGTCGGATGATTGAACGGCTGCAGAGCACAAAAGGATTTACCAACTGCCCTTAAGGTAAGTGATATGATCCCTAAACCTTAAGGCATGATTCAAGGCAAGAAGTACGACTTCTTACGTTGAGGATGAAGATATGATCTTGATGATTATTTATATGCATATTTTAGATCAAGCGATCCTATATAAAAGGCAAAGATATGATCTTGATGCATATTAGATAGATTAATATGTAATCTTTTAATTTCTGCATTGATAATAGTTATCAAATTTTAAAAATATGCATGCCTCGGAGTTTATTTCTCCCTACAGCTCGAGAGCAGAGAACTTGGGAAGGAGACGGAGGGGCCACCGAGGGGCTCGAGACCGCCGAGGGAGCTCGGTGCCGAGCCAAGATGAAGTCGTCCGTGGCCAGGGAGAGGATGGAGCAGAGCCACGGACGGAGAGGGAGCTTGGGGCCGAGCTGGGACGAAGCCATCCGTGGCTGGGTGCAACTGAGACAAGGGCAGTAGAGCCGGGCTCGGATGATGCCTCTAGGGTCAGGACAAAAAGCCTGGGAGCTTGGGATGAGTTGAAGTTGAGCATTGGCTGCCTGGGAGGCCGGAAGCAACCGAGCTGGGGAGTTAGAGCTGCCAAGAAGGAAGCAGAGGCAGTCCGAACGATGGCATCTTCTATGAGGGTTTGAAACCACTTATAGACGTTGGTTGGAAGCAGTCGAGGGAAAGCAAAAAGGTGGAGGCCATGGAGTTGAGCGGCTTCTTAGGTGAGACCAGGAGCGGTGTTGGGAGCTTCTGTCCGTGGGGCCAGGAGTAGAGTCTGGGACCGTCCAAGAGGAAGTTGGAGGCCTGGAGCCGTCGAATCGGCCGGGATGGAAACTGGAAGCTCGGGGATTGGATTGAAGTCGCTCGTGGCCATGGGACGTGGAGCCAGGATCGCCCATGGAGCTGGAGCTGGAGCCGCCCGTGGGGTTTCGAGGTTGGGCGAGGCCGAGATGAAGGCAGGAGATGGGGCCGGGAGCCGTTCATGGCCGAGAGTCCGCCGGGGGCCGAGGGAGAGTTGGACCCGAGCCTTCAGGAAACAGGGGATGGACTCAGGAAATGGAGTCTGGCTTCACTTGAAAAAGGAAGCCCACGTGCATGGCTCATGCGAAGAAGCCTCATGCACATGGGGCGCGAGTTGGTCGGGGACAGAGAGCTTGGCTCGTCCTTGGTGCGCAATAGAGGGAGAGAGAGAGACGGGGTTCTCTGGTGGAAGGCTTTTGAGTTGAGCCTGTGATGGGACCTATTGTCCCATCCACCTCCACCACATGACGTGGAAGAGAGGAGGCGGCTGGCAACATTGCTGGGTTCCATCAACCATCAGATGAATCTTGTTTATGGGGCCATTGGCCTCATTAGATGCCCCCCACACTCCTGAGCTTGTGCGACTACATGCCCTGCATCCGCCAAGTGAAAGGAGTGTAGGAATCGTAATATCTTTCTTTTGCATTTATCTCTGCACGTCAGCCTTGGATAGTTTCCATCTGCCTTGTGGACTCATGACCATGTTTGCATGCTCTCTTATGCTTTTGTCTGCTCAAAGACTTTAAGTAATGTTGAAGGTAAATTGACTGCCTTCGATTGGCTGGGAACAGCCAGTAATTCTCTCACGATGCAGGGTCTGAAAGTAGACATTCGTCAACTGTGAGTTGGAGAGTCGGTTTCTCTTAACTGTGAGTTGACTTTGGGTCTTCTACTTTTGTTATGAAATTTGAAGGTGGGTGCCCGTCAACCGTGAGCTGAGGAGTTGGCCTTTTCCAACTGCGAGTTGTCTTGGGGCTTCTTCTTGGATGGCTGAATGTGACCGGCAATATATTGCAAGTATATAATTTAGATAAAGGTCTTACCCAATTGGCCATCGGCCGTTGAGGTAGAGTTATAGCCGCTGAGGCTAAAGTGAAGCCATTGAGGCTGTGATAAAGCTGTTAAAGTTGTAATAATGCCACGGAGGCAGAGGAATGGAGCCGCTAAGGCCGATAAAGCCGCTTAGGCTGCGATAAAATCGCCTTGGGGGTTTCGCAGCTGGCCCTGGTGGTGACCCAAGAGTTGTTGAAGTCGTCGGGCTTCTTTTAGCCCCGAAAGGTGACTTGAGGGTGCGTGGACCAAGCTCAGGTGCTTTTTAACCCCAAAGGATGACCTGAGGGTGCGTGGACCAAACTTAGGTGCCTTTTGAACCCCGAAGGGTGACCCAAGAGTCACTGTGATGGGACCATGCTCGGAAGCTTTTAACCCCGAAGGGTGACCTGAGGGTGCTTGGACCATGCTCAGATGCCTTTTGAACCCTGAAGGATGACCTAAGAGTCACTATGATGGGACCATGCTCGGGAGCCTTTAACCCCGGAGGGTGACATGAGGGTGCTTGGACTAGGCTCAGATGCCTTTTGAATCCCGAAGGGTGACCCGAGAGTCACTGTGATGGGACCATGCTCGGAAGCCTTTAACCCCAGAGGGTGACCCGAGGGTGCTTAGGCTAGGCTCAAATGCCTTTTGAACCCTAGAGGGTGATCCGAGAGTCGCTGTGATGGGACCATGCTCGGGAGCCTTTAACCTCGGAGTCGGAGGGTGACTTAAGGGTGCTTGGACTAGGCTCAGTGCCTTTTTCTTTGTGTTTTTTTAATGGTCATTTGCCTTTGCATCGTGTTTGATGAGCTTGAAGAGGCTCTTTGCTGATAGCTTGAGCTCGCTCTTATTGATGAGCCCTGGAGAGGTATGACGGTGGTGAGTCTTCGCTGGGAAGATCTCCCACCGAATGGATGATGGTTGGCTTGAGCGACAACTAAAGGATCAGCGTGAGCTCTTGTTTGCCATGTATGGCCATGGAATATCGCTCCCGTAGCTTTTGAGCAGCTGACATTGATACTTAGATTTGCAGAGTGGGGGTGACATGATTTCTGCTTGAATGGCCCGAGATAGTGGTGATGGAGTAGAGCGGCTGGCATTCTATTGCTCGGCTCAATTTGTTGAGGGTGCCCCCCTAGCATGACTGGCAAAAGCCTCATGGGTTCTTGTCATCACCATCTTTTGATCCACCATTATTGTCGTAGAGGGAGTAAGGGCTTGTAGCTAGGTGTTACATAGCTCTGCTTTCTCCCCTCTTTCTGGCGCATCAATCTGTTGATGCCAAATCACCGTCCTCGAATGTCCGCGAGCATTCGATCGCCTCCTCCAGTGAGCCCAGGATCCTCTGGCGAGCTTCTTGCGCCTAGGAGCTTGCAAACAAGTTTCGAAGACCGAAGATTCCGGCGGGGACCCTTCGACACCCAAGTCAGTGCTCTGGGCAACAGTCGTGAGCTTGAGGGAGCTCGAAAGAGAGAAGAAGAGAGAGGTTTAAAACCGTGCTCTTGTGAGCAAGAATGAGTGTTTAAGAGTGGGGTGAGTTCTTAGTTACCTGGTCGGAGGTCCCTCTTACCCATTTTACTAGTGCTTAGAGCATGTCAGTCTTTGGGCATAATCACTTGTCAGAGCATTGATGATGGGGGTAGCACAGTGGGGCTGGCCTCCATATGATTTATCAGAGCTGCAGACCATATCCCGTCAGAATAGATGGCTGCAACTGGTTGGCAGGTGCTATTTGGTTTAGACAGCTATTACAGGTTGCTGCAGGGCATGGCTGACTGGGAACAGAGAGCCATGGCTTCATGCGAAGAAGCCTCATGCACGTGGGGTGCGAGCTGGCCAGGGACAGAGAGCCTGGCTCATCCTTAGTGCGCAGTAGAGGGAGAGAGAGAGAGACGGGGTCTCTGATGGAAGGCTTTTGAGTTGAGCCTGTGATGGGACCTATTGTCCCATCCACCTCCACCACATGACGTGGAAGAGAGGAGGCGGCTGGCAACATTGCTGGGTTTCACCAACCATCAGATGAATCATTGTTTATGGGGTCATTGGCCTCATCAGACTGATTTGGCTTTAAATTTTTTTATTCGGTTATGAAATCTTGATAACATTTTTCAGATGTCATTTTGACATTTCTATAAAAAGATGATCATAGGTTTTAATAGCAGGAGATATTCTTAATAACTATAATATATATCTTTACTCCATCACCATCATTCAAACAAAAATGGATGATGGCATTAATTACAAATTTTCCTCACCTACTGCAAAATTTCAATGTTTCCCAACTAATTCTTGCTTTGTGTTGAAGTTTTAGCTTAATAAAAACTAATGAAAGAACGAAAAGAAAGAGAATTAATGGTTTTTATAAGTATATAATTTTTCATTCCTTCTATCATTTTATTTCCCTTCTTTGCTTCAAAGGCATGTATCTAAAAGTACAAAATAATAAATTTATAATTTAAAGCACCATATTCTTTTATAGTACCATAAATACTAAAATATGAGATCCTAAATACATCAAACACTTTTTGTACCATTATTTATGAAGTAGACTTAATGGCTTATAACATATTAAAAATTTTATTTATAAATTTTGAAAATATCTCTTATATCAAAAAAAAAATATGGATATAGGATTGTAATTGCCAACCTTGAAGAAAAACTCTTGGTCTACCAATAGCAAAGCATAATTTGCAATACTATCATTGTGCAGGGAATGTGATAAGTGCTTTCTTGGTTTTTTCATATGTTATATTTTTACTGGATTCTATTTACAAGGAATCACATATGGAGGGTTTTAAAAATATATCTATAATAGCATGAAAAAAACTTTGACATTTATCTACTTCGAATTTCATTAAACTATGGTTAGCATAGATTGTTTTGCATCTAAATAAATGGTTGAAAAATAAATATAAATCATACATAAAGCATAGTTTTGATATCCAAAAAACAATCATGGCTTATAAAGAAATACCGCATTGTTCATTTAAATGAGGTCACATTTTGTCGTATTAAAGGCCTAAATAGAAACTATGTATAAAAATGTCATTTATAATGAATCTTTAGCCTACAAGGGATTCTATATAAAGTATTAGGGATTGTTATAATAGCTATTATAAAATAAAAAATTATAATTGGCATAAATGTCCTTATCACCTTCGATTTCTCTTCTATAGTAATTTGGCAAACTATAATTAAATCTTAAAATTGTTATGATGAATGAAAGCTAGGAATATGATTGCATCTCATTTTTATAATCATATCATATATTTTGAAGACCAATATGCTATCACATTTAGAAGTGCAAATTTATATATACATATACATGATGTAAAATTTATGGACTGAGCTTGTTAAGAGATAAATCACACCTAATAATATCCTAGGAATCAATAATTCTTAATAGTACCAAAAAAAATATAATTTAATATACTTGGATGATGATTTTCTAACTTTGGTATTGTATAAAAGGTAGAAAGCTTGCAAAAAGCATAATGAAACTAAACAAGTAAATACAATCTCAAACTTGTAAACCATGGCTTCTTTGTGATTGAATAAGGGATATATCTTTTGAGATTAAAAGATGTAAGGTCCTTAAAATAGTAAATCATATAATACTTATTTGTTATTCAATAATTTAAAATGTTTGATATAAGAGAATTTCATAAGTATATCATAATATTATATAGAAAACTAGAAAGCTTAAATAATATGATTGCTTGAGAAAGATATCAAAACCTCTTCCTAGCTATACACATTCTATTTTTGAATCGTTATATCATGATGTAACTCTATAACAATAAATAACAAACTAAGAGTCAAGTCAAAGTCAAAGTCATGACATATAATGCAAGAATAATACATTAAGATAAGATTTTTATGCATTCCAATTATGCATCATGATTAGAATTAATTATAAATAAATTAAATAATATATGTCCTCATTTATTTCTTTAGTTGAATGTATCTAAATATAAACATAAATTTTAGTATTTGGTTAATATCCTTACCATCAAAGAAAAGCGTATATATGGATATGATAGAAAAGTATCCAACATATTTTAATATCTAATTCTACTCATAATTCTACGTAGTTGTATTTAGCTTTAGTGAAGTCACATCGATAAGATTTACATATTTTTTAACTTAATTTACCTTACAAATTCTTTGCATAGAATTGAATAATCCAGTAAGGTTAAGAAATTTAGTATCCAAAAAGTTTTGATAAAAATATTTTATATTTATAAATTAAAAATAATATTTATGATCATACATATATATATTATTTATTGTATATAACATATATTCTTAATTTAAATAATAAAGGGTTTTTAAAAAAACAAAAGAGTAAGAAAACATTTTGGATTGTGGAGAGAAGGGGGAAGAGTAGGATGAGAAGAAAAATTAAAATTATGAGAAAGACAAAGAACATAACGAGTTGTTACTAAAATAAGGGAAAGAGTTAATAGCATTTATTTTTAAAATATATATTTTAATTTTAATTTAAAATATATTTTTTCATTCTTAGGACTATTTTATTTCTTTTGATTTATGCCTCAATGCAAAAGGATGGGCATAATTCTTTTCAAAAAGGATATTAGCTCAAATAAATAATTTAAAAAGTATGTCCTTTTCTTGAATAATGCAAATTTAATGATATATCCATGTTGCTTTGGGAATTGATGAAGTATATATTCACAGAAAATCTTGGCTAGACCATGAACCATGAATAATTTGTAAATTTTTCAAAAATTCAATAATTTATGTAATTTTATGCATATATTGGTTAATTTATATTTATATCATATCACTAATATCAAATTCTGTATCTGTATCTATTTTAAAATAAATATAAATATGAATCTTAGCCATCCAAACTAATATTAATATCTACACACATATTCATGAACTGCAAATGGAGGTAGTTATAGATATATTAACATACAGTCCATTTTTAGCCCTAGATATGATGGCCATATCAATTTCAATGAAACCAGCTGTAAGCAATTCCTTGAATAAGATGCAATAAAAATTAGAAGTCAATGAATTGAGAATAAATGAAAATTAATATGCTCTTATGAAGAAAATTTACTGCATTGAATTTTATGAATAATGTTTGAGGTATGCATGAAACTTTCAAGTTTAAGGTCAAATGCATATGTGAATTACAGTGCTTAACATTGTCTCATTTGAATTTCACCATAGATACAGCGTTTCATGCGTTTTCCGGTGAATAAGGAGTCCAGAAGGTGTTGTACAAGCCAACAAAGTTATCAATGAGCTTGTACATGTTAGTTACCATGACAATTATTGCAGGCCAACAAGTTTCGACCCAAAACAAAATAGAAAAATCAAAGAATGCATTTGAACAAGACATGTCATGTCACCCTCATACGCCCACCCTTCAATTATTTTGTTTGGTTCATGATTAGTCATCTGTTTGAGTCATCAATCCTGCTACTGTAAGTGCTATCCCATGCTAAGCATTCTGGATGCATGAGTTGGGATTCTGGTTACATACTTTTAATTCAAACTCTTGGTCAAGGAAGCAAAGTAGGAGGAGGAGAAGGAAAAGAGGCTAAAGAACGACCAAGAAAAAAAAATCGGAAACTTTACTCGAACTGATCGAGCCTAAGGCAATCCACCACCCCCGTCCAATATTTTCATAATACCATGATAACTCTATAATAGCCATGGCCTCGAAACATTATGGACTACTTAAATATTATGATTATGCATAATGTAAGTAAAACGTTTAATTTCTCTTTGTTTTTTTCGTGCTATATTATATGTTACATCTAGTACTGATATTATCTGTTATTGCATCAAGTAATATTTTGAGTAAAATAGCAGCATTTGAGATTTTTAAATAAAATGAGCTATAAATATTTGTGAAAATAATACAATACATAGTTAAAATGCGTATATTGGATGATATAAAATATACAAGAACACCACTTCTTGCTGGTTGGGTAAGGAGGTAGAGGTTCCATTCTAGTTATAGTTAGTCTTCCTTTGCGCACACACATGATGATGATTCTATATGGACAATACAAATACCAGATATAGTTTACCATATCTAAAGTATTTATATATAAAAGGTTTTATAATTTGAAGGCTCCTAATCTATATATCAAATGATCAAAAAAGGTTGGATAGCATAAATAATACTGAATAATATATGATTTTGGCCTCTTATGAATGGATTAAGAGTATTTAAATCATATGTTTTTTTTATTGTATAAGTATTTTAGAGGTAGTAATTCCATACAATGATTTGGATTACTAAATAAATTAATTTAATTGATTTCATATCCTTTGCTTCTCTCTCCATATAACTAATGTTTATTATATACTAATGACTCCAATGACCATAGATATATATATATATATATACATACATATATATACATATATATATATATATATATATATACATATATACATATATATACAGACACACGTATAAAATTATTCTCTGAAAGAAGGTCCAAAATTGGTGTGCTAAAACAATTGAGTCATCTTAATCCTAAATACAATCATATTATACATGCATGATAAATTTATATTGAACCGATTAAGAAAAAGAAAGATATTTTTTAAATTTTTCTTTTATTAGTAAAGATAAAATTAAGTTATAAATTCTCTATTTATACCAGTAATGTTCTTATTTGCATAATTGAGATTGAGCTCCTTTTCAAGCTAAAAAACATTACGACTTTTCAAAATAAATATGACTAGTCTTAATAATTATTAAAAAACAAAAACCATATAATTATTAAATATTAAATTTTATAATAATTTTATTTAATTTACTTTTTTATATTATGAGACACGCCGAAAGTTTGACAGAAGAGCTTTTTATTATTATTATTATTATTATTATTATTGATCTCTTTCAAGGCTCAAATAATAAAATTTGATCCTGAACATTCAGTATACCATATTCTTATGGGTATGTACTGTCATGTCTTGGAGGTTAAAAGGTTATTTGATTTAAAAAAAAAAAAAAACACACTCATGTGCCATATGGATAAATTACGATCTCTACATGTGATTTTATTTTATGTTTGTGATGCGATGGGTATTATTGGACTTATCCATTTCTATTCTTTTGTTTAATGATTAAAGAAGTCAATATCGAGTTTAGCGATCAGCTTCTTGTACAAGACTCGATCCCACATTCAACCAACTGCCTGCCTGCCTGCCTTGAATCAAGTTTAAAATGATGTGCCCTCTTTTATGCTTTGCGTAATCCAAGACTCCCCGTTGTCAAATTAAGGAACGAGAAATTTCACGGCAAGCACGTACGTACGCCCCGGATTAAATGTTATTTAATGCTTGCACACGTGCCTTCACACGTGGATGTGCCCATAACGTAACGGAGTTGGCTTCCTGGCACCTTAACAGTAGTTATTTAAAACCATGCAGAGGACCAGCTAGCTCTTTCCACAAGAGACGCAAAAATAACACTCCACTGCCACCGACAGCTAGCTTTTCTTCATTACATGGGGACCAGTAGAAGATGATGCCTCGGTGTGAGTGACAGCCCTGCTGATCCAATCCTTTCAAGCCTTCACGGTGCCTGCACGCTCTCTCGCGCGCTGGGTGGTAAACAGTACTATACGACAGATCTAGCTGATGCCTACCCCAAGGCATTGCACACGCTACATGCCATGCATGCATCCATCCATAACCCAACCCCATCCTTAATTTCCTTGTGTGTGTGTGTATATATACATTAGACACACACACACACACACACACATCTATCATTTATCATCTGCCCCGTTGATGAGTCAGGTCAAGTAGTGCTAGAAGACTACCAAAGTACGCCCCTCGTCTAGTCCTCACCCTTGCTTTGTTCCCCATCGCCCTCGGCGAAGGGATAAGAGAAGGGGACTGAAGAAAGGTTGATGGCATGTGTTAACATGTTCAACTCAGAGCACCAGGGCTTGCGTGGGGTGCCGGCGGCTCCGCCGATGAGTCCCCGCATCTCCTTCTCCAACGACTTCGTCGTCGACCAGCAGCCACTGGCCCCCCGTGGGCCTGTGCCGCCGTCCGACCCCAACTTCGAGTTCTCGGTAGGCAGCCACCACATGATCGCAGCTGACCAGATCTTCTTCAAGGGCCGGCTCCTCCCCCTCAAGGAGAACCACCACTGCGCCGGCCCCCAGCGGCTGACCACTCTCCGCGAGGAGCTTCGTGCCCATGACAATAACTACAATGCCCGGCCAACCAAGGGTTCCATTAGGTGGAAGGAGCTACTCGGGCTCAGGAAGGCGCACTGCCCCACCGGCAAAAAGAATGATAAGAACGATGGAGCAATAGAGGCAGCAGAGGTGCACGCTGGCCTTGGTAAATTCTCATGCACAACTTTCTGCACTGATATGTGAACTTGATAAGGATCTTGCTCATATATAATAATATATAATTTTTCAACATCAGCCATTTCGACGACCATGGGCTATGTTTGGTGCTACTGCAAGCCTTTTCAAATCCTCTCTAACAACTTCAACATTGTTAGCTTTGACTTCTCCTTTTTCGATCCGGCCTTTGAACATATATTGTATTTTTTTCCTCAAACTTTATTGAACATATACTGCATTGTTTTTTTTCGTTACAATACATGCATGCAGGTTGTAGCTTTTGGTTTGATTTGTTGTCATTTCTTTTCTCATACAGGATCTATGAGGCAATAAGGAGAAATGCGAGTTTAAAAGAAATCGATGGTAACAGTACATGATACTGAAGTTGCAAAGGAAGCAGCAGTGGTGGTAGCGGCTCGTCTTCTTAATTTTGCTTTTTGTTTTTGTTTTTGTTTTTTGTTTTTTTTTGTTTTTGTTTTTTTTTTTTTTTTTTCTCTTCTCTTCTCCTTGTTGATGATGTTGTCGCTGTAGTTGAAGGAAGAGGTTGCTGTCTGTGGTAGGGACTGGCGCTTGAAGGGGGGACTCCTTTTGTTTTTCTTAGTCTGGGAGTGGGGGAATTGGATGAAGTG
This sequence comes from Calamus simplicifolius, assembly GCA_900491605.1. NCBI lineage: Eukaryota > Viridiplantae > Streptophyta > Magnoliopsida > Arecales > Arecaceae > Calamus > Calamus simplicifolius. The sequence goes on from UESW01003928.1 coordinate 1,247,205, forward strand.
GATGTGCTCTGTATGAAAGGGGTTGGTTGGGTGATATTTACTCTCATCGATCTGTCTATTGAGAGGACTTAATTGTATTTTTCCTACAGCGTGTTGTTTAGCTGTCCACTCCTTTTTCCTTTTTGTACAAATGTTTGTAGCTGGAAAATTAATGGCGTGATGATTCTGATTTCAGAATTGTGGAGATGGGGCATTTATGGCTTGGATGTGGCATCGTTATGCTTGGGCCCTTGGGGGTGGAAACAGTGCTTCTTTTGTCTTTTAGGCTGGGGGGGGGGGGGGGGGGGGGGGGGGGGGGGGGGGGGGGAGAGAGAGATGTAGGCAGTGGAGAAGAGGCAGTCGATCCATTTTGAATTGATTCCATGGTTTCTGATCACCAATACAATGTTCATTTATGTGATTCAACTGTCACTTCTTCAATTCAATTGGGACTTATTGTTATCATTAAACTGCTGGGTAGAAGAAGAAGAAGACAAAACAAGGATGGTGCGCGCTGGATAACAAGGAAAGGAGGAAAACGACAAAAAGAGGTGTCGGAGGGAAGAAGGGAAAGACAGTTCAAAGGTAAAAGTAAATTTTGTTGCTCGAGAACACTGTTTCCTTGGCGGAATTTGCGGAAACTTTGTCTTAGTTGCTTCATTATGAAGCCAAAGTTTTGACTAGCTTAAGCCTTCATTCATAGGAGGATATATAGCTAATAGTTTAGTGGGATCTCACCGACCATGTACTAGAAGTCTAGAACTAGAAGTTTGTCTTGGACCTCGTAGAAAACTGTGGCAGTACTCCTCCTTTGTTTCTTATGTTCCAAGTAATTAAACTCTCTCTCTCTCTCCCCTCCAGTTTCTTCAAAAGAAGCGAACTTCATACCTTGCCTTCAAACCTCGCTCGCTGCATGAGGAGCCTCTTAAATCGTGTGAAACTTTCTCGAAGCATGAAAAAGTCTTCAGTTGGCAAGAACAAATTTTGCAAGATATCGGCATACCAAATCCTTGTCTCTTCTTTAATTAATTAAGCCTAAATTCAGCCCCGGTACTAGAGCCAATGTTTATTAATATATGCCATCTTGGCAAGAATGAGTTATGGTAGCTGCAATAACATGACTTCCAACTATTCCTGGTCAATAAACGACAATCCCCCAACAGCAATTCTATGGAACCGAAAGTGCCACCCACCATCCCTTCATTCCTCATGCAGGACAAAACCTAAAGAATCTATCCTTTATTTTGTTTGAGAAAACTCCATAGACATCTAGAAAGAGTGCCTAGTTTGTTGGCATGGAAGCAAGTGCTTTTTAATCAAATTATCGACCAGAATTCTACTGTTCTTGGACACCCATTATTAGTTTAACTATTGCAGCAGAGAACATGGCAACCAACTCATGAGCACTCCCTAAAAAAATGCTCCAAATAAAGATCCCTATAGAATTTGTATCAACGCAAATTACTTAACCACAGGTAATTAACCATCTTTATAACCAGAACTTCCTTAAACAAAACTATCTTAACCAGAACCATTAATCTAGTAGCTAGTAAAATATGGTGTCCTATTAAACTAAATTGGTTTACACAAGGGCTTAGTTTGTGGGATTTAGAAAAAACAAAAGTGTGGTTAAGATTGGCTATACTTGTATCCCACCATAATGTGGACATAAATGCAAGGGTCAAACAAGGTTTTGGCTGCATTTGTCAATGAAATGATAAATAATAGATGAGTAAGACCAAACATAGTAATATTTTCCCATATATCAAGAAAAAGTGGATCTAATATTTGCTTATAAATACAATTAATCCTCCTGCTACCATTAATCTATGGAAACGGACAACATAGCATATATATAGGTCATGTAGTAAAGAGTAGAAGCACTCGGTAGCGTGCCCCATGTGATTTCTTTGAGCTGGTGAAATTTCCTCATGTTACCTGAATTAAATTCTGATCATTCTATAAGGTCCGCTGAAGCTTGTCTGGTACTTCAGTGTTCAACTCGGGAATGGATAAGATAGTTCTTGTTATGGTAAGAGAATTAAATTTCATTTGGCTAGTTCCTTTCAAGGGATTATGAATCGAAGTAAATTGGAACACCATGTAGTTGCTCCAATCCAGCCTTGTCACCAGAAGTTCTTTGGAGCGCCAACTTTTGTTGTGAAGAGATAGAGACGCGTCATATACCTGCCGTAAACTTTTCTGATACGGTGAGAAGATTCTTTCCAGCTTTGCTCAATTTTTTTTTTTATTTTTTTTTTAAAGATAGATCTTTGCAGCTTTGCTCAACATATGAAGCTCAATAAAAGATGGAAAAGAAAGGGGATAGGTTCTGCCAACTTTTCAACCTAACAATTGTAGCTTTATGTGAGCAGGAGAGTGCCATTCAGAAAAAAAGAAAGATTATATACACACACGTATGTATGTATGTATGTATGTATTTTAGTAATTTCTTTTGAGGGAAAAATGTTACTATAACATTTTAGTAACATTTGTTTTCTAGGTCTAAATGATCCACTCCTCATAAATTGCAAGTAGCTTTAATTTGTCACACACATCTACAACTGAAGGGGTTGAGACGAGAGGAAAGCTTTGCAGGTGTTTTGTTTTGAAAGCGTATTTCCAAATAAATATTATGTTTGAAATCCAATTCTCCGCGTTAGTTGCAATCCTAACGCAATCTGAATTTTGGCCTCGGGGTTCTAGACGTGTAGCTTTTATTTATTTGTTTCTGGACCTAACTTGGACCACCCTATGTCGGCCTATTCTGGATACAGGATTTGGACCAAACCTCTCATGGACCCACCTATGGTTGCACCTAGTGTTGGACTGAGTTTTGCTGTGCCTCGTGACTTGATTCCCTGGACTCACTTTATTACCCAGCCTTTGTCACTCACTCAGTAATATTCTTTAAGGGAGTGTTTGAAACGGGAATAAGGGGATATCTCTTGAAAATCCTTTTTTATCTTTAAAAGTTATAATTAGAAAAAATATGTCTGAAAAGGTTTAACCAGAGAGATAATCCATATTTAATCATAGGTTATTCCCTGACCTTATTCCCTAAGGCTAAACGATAGCTTTTTGGCTATCTCTGGATAAATGTATAGGATAGCATTTATCCAGAGGATAGCTAAGGGGATAAGCACCTTTTTAAAATTACCACTCTGCCATCAAGGGATAACTTTAGTTATTCCTGGGTTCCCTAGGGAATAAGTTCAGGGGATAACCCATCCCCTCTGGTTAAACTTTTTCAGCACTATCCCTTGTAGCTATAGCATTTGGAGATAAGAGGGATATCTAGGGGATATTCTCCCTTATCCACCATATCAAACACAACCTAAGGAACCCAGTAATAACTAAAGTTATCCCTTGATGGCAGAGCTGTAATTTTAAAAAGATACTTATTCCCTCAGCTATCGTCTGGATAAATCCTATCCTGTACATTTATCCAGAGATAGCTTTTGGGGAGTCAAACACTACCTAAATTTTTTTGTTCTGCACCATGCATGACGCAGGAGCATGTGCATTGCGCATGCTGATTCTGTATACATGCATGCGAATCATACGTACAATGCATAAAAAAATAAAATTATTTTTGCATGCACGTGATGGGGAAACAACAACACAGTAGTAACAAATCATAATATGCAGCGAAGATATATGCTCCCAACTTGCAAGAATCTGTGAGGAGCAATAACAAAATTTATGGCAACAATTGAATATCGCAAACACACAAGAGACACCAAGATTTTTAACGTGGAAAACCCCTCAAAGCAAGGGTAAAAACTACAAGTCGTCCAGACCAAAGAAATAGCTTCACTATGATCAAATAAGGGTGCAAGAGAGTCTCAAACAAGAACACAAATGAGTGCTCACAGCCAACCAAACAATAAAGCTAAGAAGCTTACAATAAAGAACCAAGAAGTTTAACAAATCCAAAAATAGAGCTACTGTCCAACCTGAGTTTCTCGCATCTCAGACCTTGTTTCATCGATCCAACTATTCAGAATGAAGAACCAGATGTCCCTAACCTACTGTCAAAATTTCAACCCGATCCAATGGTGAACGAATTTGCAGTAGCGATTTTACGGTGGTTACACTGAGTATATGCGGGAAGGGCTTCTTCTTCTCTTCTCTCTCGAATGGCGGCTCTCTTCCTTTTCTTTTTCAAAAATTAACCCTAATATCACCCTAATAGACTTACCACTGATTAGGGATTCTTACCAAAATGGACTCTTACCTAATCAGACTCATCACTGATTAGGGATTCTTACCAAATGGACTCTTACCTAATCAGACTCATCACTGATTAGGGATTCTTACCAAATCAGACTCACCACTTAGACAAGTGTGACACAAAGTAGGCTTACACATTTGGACCTTTTCTCCATATAGGAAGGAAGCCCAAACCCAACACATCTCCCCCTTAAAACTATGTGGAGATAACCGCTAAACTGGCGATCTCACAACAAGTTTCAAACTTTCCTCTTAGTAATGTTTTAGTCATCATATCAGCACTATTATTATCAGTATGAATTTTAGTCAACTCCAACAGCTTAGCATCCAAAACATCACATATCCAATGATACCTCACATCAATATGTTTGGACCTTGAATGAAAAGTTGGATTCTTACCAAGATGTATAGTACTTTAACTGTCAACAAACAACATATATTGGTTCTGAACAAAGCATAGCTCCTGTAAGAATTTCTTCACCCATAGCAACTTCTTACATGCTTCAGTAATGGCAATGAACTCTGCCTCTGTAGTTGATAATGCTACACACCTCTGCAACTTAGACTACCAAGCCACAGCTCCCCCTGCAAATTTAATCATATAGCCCGAAGTAGATTTTCTGGAATCAATGTCTCCAGCCATATTTGAGTCTGAGTACCCCACCAATGTAGGCTCATCACCTCCAAAACAAAGCCTCATACCAGTTGTACCACGAAGATACCTTAAAATTCATTTCACTGCATTCCAGTGCTCTCTACCTGGGTTTGACAAAAATCTACTGACAGTACCAACAGCATGTGCTATGTTTGGTCTTATGCACACCATTGCATACATCAAACTACCCACAGCAGAAGCATAAGGAACCCGTTTCATATCTAATTTCTCAACTTCATTTGAAGGACTTTGTTTAACACTCAGCTTAAAATGAGTAGCAAGAAGAGTGCTTACAACCTTAGCATTTTTCATCTGAAATCTTTACAGCACCATTTCAATATAGTGTGTTCCTGTGACAGCCAAAGTTTCTTCTCCATTCTATCATGCATGATTCTTATACCAAGAATCTGCTTAGCAGCTCCCATGTCATTCATTGCAAATGACTTACCCAACTGCTTCTTTAACCTGTCAATCCTAGAAATATTTTTTCCAACAATAAGCATGTCATCAACATACAATAACAGGATAATGAAGTCATCATCAGAAAACTTTTTAACAAATACACAATAGTCAAAAGTAGTCTTCTTGTAGCCTTTCTCACATATGAAAAACTTAAACTTCTTGTACCATTGCCTCGGAACCTGCTTTAAACTGTATAGGCTCTTTCTTAGCCTACACACATAGTCTTCCTTGCCTTCAACTTGAAAGCCATAAGGTTGCTTCATGTAAATCTCTTCCTCCAAATCACCATGAAGGAAAGCAATTTTCACATCCATTTGCTCTACCTCCAAATCAAGAGTAGCAACCAAACTCAACACGGTTCTAATAGAAGACATCTTCACCACAGGTGAGAAAATCTTATTAAAATCAGCCCCCTTCCTCTGTCTGAAGCCTTTTACCACTAATCTGGCTTTATACCTTGGAGATGCAACATTACTATCATGTTTCACCCTGTAAATCCACTTATTTTCCAAGGCCCTCTTGCCTTTAGGCAACTTCACCAAATCATAAGTGTGATTATCATGCAAAGATTGCATCTCATCTAGCATTGCATCCAACCACTTTTGTTTTTCTTCACTCTCAATGGCCTCTTCTAAACACTCAGGTTCTTCCCCATCAGTCAAGGTCACATACTCATCAGACGAATACCTTGTAGATAGTTATCTTTGCCTGTTAGACCTCCTGAGTTGACTTTGAGGTGGTTCAGGAGCATAACTAAGATTATCATCTTGTGACATCTCATATTCCTCTTTAGCATCATTAGTTAGAACATCTAACTCATCTCCAAGCTGTTGATCATCAACATAATCATGTTGCTCATCTTGTTGAACACTACTCTTAGCATTATCCAGATTGTGAACATGCAACCGAAATGGATCAACATCAATCAACTTATTACCTTTTTCGGGTGTAGTCTTCTCTACCTTATCAATGTCTTCAATGGTTTGGTCTTCCATGAACTCCACATCATGACTTCTAATAAGCTTTTTCTCAATAGGATCATAAAACCTGTAACCAAATTCATCTTGACCATAACCTATAAAGATGCACTATCTCATCTTAGCATCCAACTTGGATCTCTCATCCTTTGGAACATGCACAAATGCCTTGCAACTGAAGACTCGCAAATAATCATATTTGACATTCTTGCCAAACTAAATTTTGTCTGGCGTCTCATTGTCCAAAGCAACTGTAGGATTAAGATTATTAACATGCACTGCTGTGTACAGTGCCTCACCCCAAAAGTGTTTGGGCAATTTTGCTTCAGAGAGCATGCACCTCACTCTTTCAATCAATGTCCTATTCATCCTTTCTGCTAAACCAGTCAGCTGAGGAGTTTTAGGAGGAGTCTTTTCATGTGCAATACCCTGCTGCTTGCAATAGACATTAAAGGGTCCACAATACTCACCACCATTGTTAGTACGAATACATTTCAGCTTCTTACCTGACTGCCTCTCAACTAAAGCCTGAAACTGTTTGAACTTCTCCAACACCTGGTCTTTTACTTCAATGCATAGACCCATAGTTTCCTGGAACAATCATCAATAAAGGTAACAAAATAAAGTGCACCACTAAAGGATTTTACCTTCAATGGACCACAAACATCAGAATGCACCAATTCAAGCAACTCTGACTTCCTTGAGGGAGGATGCTTCTTAAAGGATACTCTGTTTTGTTTACCAGCTATGCAATGAGAATACTTCTCCAATTTTGCACTCTTCAATCCTAGAAGCACATCCTTTTTAGCTAAGCAGTTCAGCCCTTTTTCACTGATATGACTAAGCCTTCGGTGCCACAAAGATGCCTCAATATCCACGACATTCACACTTTCTTTAGCAACAAAAGCTTTTGTCCAATACAGTTTAGAAATTTTCTTCCCTCTAGCCATAACCAAGTTACCTTTGGTGAGTTTTCACTTTCTAGAACCAAAGTGATTATCATAACCACCATCATCAAGCATCTGCACATAAATCAAATTAAAACGAACGTCCATAGCATGTTTGACTCCTCGAAGTAGTAGCTGCATTCCCATGTTGGTTTGCAGGCAAACATCACCAACACCAATCACCTTAGACACACCATCATTACCCATCTTTAATACTCCAAAGTCACTAGAAGTGTAAGATGTGAAGAACTCCTTCCTTGGTGTAACATACAGTGTAGCGCCACTATCAATTATCCACATGCTCTCATCTAATACAAGATTAACTAACTCATGGTCACGGAGAATAATAAGATCATCACCGGTAGCAGTGGTAACAAGATCATTATCATCATGATCTTTCTCTTTCTGCTTACCCTTCTTACTTTTGTTCTCCCTTTTCCTCAGAAAACAATTCTTCTGTATGTGCCCTATTTTGTGATAATAATGGCACTCCATATTCTTGTATCTTGACTTAGACTTGCTTCTGCTCTTCTCTCTACCATCCTTTGTGTTGACCCAATTGATGATTTTGATGATTAACAAAACTATGTGAGTATAATTTTTGAAGGCTCTAATGATTTTGATTTAGTGTTTCAGCCTATAAGACTATTGAAAGATCAAAATCAAGTGTTACAATGTGTTCTGGATCGAGTCTAATGTCTAGGTAAGAATTGCAGACATTAGAGTCGACTCCGAGAATCACAGAGCCGACTCCGGAACTGGCACGGCCATTAGAGTCGACTCCGAGACTGTGAGAGTCGACTCTCACAGACGGAGCAGAAAGTTGATTTTTCTGGCTCCAACCTAGAGTCGACTCTGGGTAAGTTAGAGTCGACTCCGGAAAAGCATCTTGTCGACCCCAGAAAAGCCAGAGACGACTCCGAAAATATTAGTTTGAAACGCCTCGAGCTAGAGCCGACTCCAGAAAAGTTAGAGTCGACTCCAATCCACCTGGAACGAAAAACGAAGTTGCCAGATCAGCACTAACGGTAACTTTTCTATTTTTACTCATTTCTAACGGATATATTTTGATAGAAGGTACACTCCAACGGATAGTTTTATTCCAAAAGAGGTGTAAAAGAAATCTATAAGAAGGGGAGTCTATTGTTCAAAAAAAAAAAAAAAAAGAGAGAGAGGAAAAGAACGAAAAATCTGAAAAAGAATCTGAGATAGACAAATCCCATTTCAAAAATCCGAGAGCCTGAATCTTGAAAGGAAAACCGTTTAGCTCAAATCCACACCACTCCAAAAGCCTCAAGAGGAATCCAAAGCGCTCAAAAATCAAAGTCTTGGAGGATTTCCCAACTAGAAGAAAGGAGATTCGGTTCTTGCTTTTCGTCCCTTCTCCACTGCTTCAACCACGAAGAATCGGAGCTGAGGCTTGATTCAATCCAGCAAGGAGAAGAAGAAAAGAAGAAAAGAAGAAAAGATCAAAAGCCAACCTATCTACAAATCAGGCTTTTCTAAACCTTATTCTTTAATTTGTATATTTGCTCATTGAGGAGCTTTGTATTCACAAACAAATCTCATCCTATATTTGGCTAGTTCAATCTGGGGGATTGAACTAGAGGAGGTAGTTTTACCTCGGGTTAAAGCTTGTTTAAGCTAGGGTTAGTTGTGAGCCCGTGAAAAATAACGTGTAGGGTTTTGTGCTGGTAAGCCCAAGTAAAACTAGCTGGGTTCGTTGTGCACCCGGTAAAACAACAAGTTTGAGTTGTAAGCTTGGAAAACAACTCGGCTGTAATCTAGAGAGATTATAGTGTGGACCCAAGTGAATCTTGGGAGTGGACGTAGGTGTTGGATACACCGAACCACTATAAAATCTTTTGTGTTTGCAGTGTCTTATTGTCTCTTTATCTATCTCTATCTTACTCACTGCACTTTATAGTTATCTTGCATTCACCCTCATTAATCTCAAGCAAACTAACTATTTTAAAAAGGGGCTAAAATTTTTAAGAACCCAATTCACCCCCCCCCTCTTGGGTTGCTATCTGGGCCAACAATTGGTATCAGAGCTAGTGCTCATTAGATTTTGATCACACGATCAAGAGCTAAAGTTCCAAATGGCAACACAAGTTGGTTCTTTTGCTGAAGGTCATTCTACGAATAGACCTCCACTTTTTAATGGCTCAAACTATTCTTATTGGAAAGCTAGAATGAGGATATTCATTCAAGCTTCTGATTATGAGCTTTGGGGTGTTATAATTAATGGACCTAGTACACCCACACACATTATTGATGGCACTATTGTTCCTAAGCCCGAAAGGGACTGGAATGATAATGATAGGAAAATGGCACAACTTAATGCTAAAGCCATGAATGTACTATATTGCTCATTAGACGCTAATGAATTCAATAGAATCTCCACTTGTAATTCCGCAAAGGAGATTTGGGATAGATTAGAGGTTACCCATGAGGGTACCAATCAAGTGAAAGAATCCAAAATAAATATTCTTGTTCACAAATATGAGTTATTTAATATGGAACAATCTGAAACCATTGCATGCATGTACACTAGATTCACTGACATTATAAATGGTTTGAAAAGTCTTGGTAAGACATATACTAACTCTGAGCTTGTTCGAAAATTCTTAGGTCTCTACCAAGATCATGGGAAGCAAAGATGACTGCAATCCAAGAAGCTAAGGACCTCAATACTTTACCCTTAGAGGAGCTTCTAGGATCCCTAATGACCCATGAGCTGACTATGAAGCAGCATGTTGATGAGGATTCAAAGAAAAAGAAAATGATTGCCCTCAAAGCTGCAAAAGATGAAGAGAGCAGCAGCAATGATGATGATGATGATGATGAGACTATTCTCTTAGCAAAGAAATTTAAGAGATTTATGAAGAAAAAGAAACCCTTCCACAAGAAAAAATTTGGAGTTAAGTGGGAAGGAGAAAAGGATAAGATTAAGGATAAGGACAAAGAAAAAGAGAAAGACCCCTTGACATGCTATGAATGTAACAAACCGGGGCACTTTAGAAATGAATGTCCTAGATTGAAGAAAGCCTATAAAAAGAAGAAGAAGGCTTATATGGCGACTTGGAGTGATAGCGAGGAATCTTCTTCCGAAGAAGAAGAACAAAAGGAAGTCGAACATATGCTTCATGGCGGACGACAATGAAGAGGTAAGCACCGAAACCCCCGATGATGATTTTACATTTGATGAAATGTTTGAAGCTTTTAATGAATTGATGATTGATTTTAAATCTTTGAAAAAGAAATATAAGTCTTTGAAAAATGATAATATTAGCTTAGCTAAAAGTAAAGATGAATTAGCTTTAGAAGTTAAGAACTTAACTAATGAAAAAGAAGAACTTAGGAAAGAAAAAGAAAATATCAATCAAGAAATAGATTCATTGAAATCTGAAACTAAAAACTCAACAAAAGATTTAAAAATTCAATTAGAAACCTTAGCTTTAGATAAAGAACAGCAAGCTAAAGAAATTGACTCTCTTAAGAAAGATGTTAAAAAATATAAAGACATAGTTGAAAAATTCACTTTAAGCTCAACTAAACTTAACATGATCCTAGATAGTCAAAAAGCTGTTTTTGACAAAGCTGGTTTAGGATATAACACTTTAAGGAAACAGAAATCTCTAAAGAATATTTTTGTAAAAGCCAACCAAAGTAATATAACTTGTTTTAAATGTAATGAAAAAGGTCATAAATCATTTGAATGCAAAACGTTAAAGAATAACAATAAGTTAAATGTTAAAACTAAGAAAATATGGGTTCCGAAAGGAACAACTTTTATTGCAGCTAACCATGAAGGACCCAAGAAAGCTTGGGTACCTAAGCATAAAGTTTGATGATATTGCAGGAATGTCTTGTAGCCAAAAGATCAAAGAAAAAGTGGTACCTTGATAGTGGCTGCTCAAGACATATGACGGGTGACAAAGATGAATTCATCACCCTGGAAGAAAAGAAAGGTGGAGTTGTGACGTTTGGCGACAACGGTAAAGGTCAAATTATGGGCCTTGGTAAAGTTCGCATAACTCCATCTATAATGATTGATAATGTACTTTATGTTAATGGTTTGAAGCATAATCTAATTAGCATAAGTCAATTATGTGATAAAAATTTTAATGTTTCATTTAAATCTTCTATATGCACTCTAACTAATTCTATTGATGATAGCATTGTATTTACTGGTTATAGACATGGCAATGTTTACTTAGTTGACTTGGAAAAATTATCTTTGAGTGATCATTGCTTAATTGCTGACAATGCTAACATAAATGAAATTAGTTGGTTGTGGCATCGTAGATTAGGTCATGCAAGCACACATCTTATTTCAAAACTAATTAAAATGGATTTAGTTAAAGGCTTACCTAAACTAGATTTTGAAAAGAATAAAATATGTGATGCATGTCAATTTGGAAAACAAACTAGAAGTTCTTTTAAATCTAAAAACATTGTTTCAACTTCTAGGGGACTAGAGCTACTTCACATGGACCTATTTGGACCAACTAAAACCACAAGTCTAGGAGGAAAGAAATATGGTCTAGTGATTGTAGATGATTATTCTAGATATACTTGGGTAATGTTTTTAGCTCACAAAGATGAGACTTTCTCGATGTTCCTGAAATTCTTTAAGAAAGTCACAAATGAGAAAAACACTACTATAGTATCTCTAAGAAGTGATCATGGAACAGAATTTGAAAATCACCTATTTGAAAATTTCTGCACTGAAAATGGAATTAATCATAATTTTTCAGCCCCTAGGACTCCACAACAAAACGGTGTAGTTGAACGAAAAAATAGAACTCTAGAAGATATGGCCCGTACCATGCTATGTGAAAGCAACTTACCAAAGTATTTTTGGGCGGAAGCAATTAACACAGCATGTTACATATTAAATAGAGCTTTAATAAGACCAATATTAAAGAAAACACCTTATGAATTATGGAATGAAAGAAAACCAAATATAAAATACTTTCATGCATTTGGATGTAAATGTTTCATTCATAATAATGGTAAAAACAACTTAGGAAAATTTGATGCTAAATCTGATGAAGGAATTTTTCTAGGTTATTCAACAACTAGTAAAGCTTATAGAATCTTTAACAAGAAAACCTTAATTGTTGAAGAATCCATACATGTAGTGTTTGATGAATCTTTAGCAACTGGATCTGAAAAGATTGATGATGAGGAAGATACAAACATAATTGAAAAAGATCTTGAAAAACTTAATATTGAAGTATCTTCTGATCATGAACAAGATGCTAAAGATGATGATTCACATAAGGACGATGATGTCAATATTGATCATAATGATGTAGATCTTCCAAGAGACTGGAGATATGCTCATAGTCATCCTAAGGAATTGATTATAGGCGATCCATCTCAAGGAATAAGGACTAGATCATACATGAGAAATATTAGTAATCATCTTGCATTTGTTTCACAAATTGAACCTAAAACTATTGAAGAAGCTGAAAAAGATAATAATTGGATGTTAGCTATGCAAGAAGAACTAAATCAATTTACAAGAAATAATGTTTGGACCTTAGTTGAAAGACCTAAAAACCATTCAGTAATAGGATCAAAATGGGTTTTTATAAATAAACTTGATGAAAATGGCATTGTAATTAGAAATAAAGCTAGATTAGTTGCAAAAGGATATAATCAAGAAGAAGGCATTGATTTTGATGAAACTTTTGCACCTGTAGCTAGATTAGAAGCTATTAGGCTATTGCTAGCATTTGCATGTCACATGAACATTAATTTATTTCAAATGGATGTTAAAAGCGCATTTTTAAATGGATTTATAAATGAAGAAGTATATGTAGAACAACCACCTGGTTTTATAGATCACGAATTTACAAATCACGTTTTTAAGTTACACAAAGCATTATATGATTTGAAACAAGCACCTAGAGCTTGGTATGATAGGTTAAGTAGATTCTTAATTGAAAATGAATTCACAAGAGGAAATGTTGATAAAACACTATTTTTGAAAAGAAAAAGTAAAGATTACTTGTAGTACAAATATATGTTGATGACATTGTTTTTGGTGCTACTAACGATTCTCTATGTCAAGAATTTGCTAAGTTAATGCAGGGAGAATTCGAGATGAGCATGATGGAGAACTCAACTTCTTCCTTGGACTCCAGATCAAACAAAGCAAAGAGGGTATTTTTATCAACCAAACAAAGTACACAAGAGAGATATTAAAGAAATTTGGTATGGAATCAATTAAACCCCTCGGAACACCAATGAGTCCTTCATGCAAGCTGACAAAGATGAAGAAGGTAAAAAGGTTGATCAGAAGTATTATCGAGGTATAATCGGATCTCTTCTTTATTTAACAGCAAGTAGACCAGATATTATGTTTTCTATATGTCTATGTGCTAGATTTCAATCAGAACCTAAAGAATCACACTTAATAGCTGTTAAAAGAATTCTAAGATACTTAAGTGGAACAAAAAATGTAGGTTTATGGTATTCTAGAGATTCCACATTAAATCTAATTGCATACTCAAATTCTGATTATGCCGGATGCAAGTTAGATAGAAAAAGCACAAGTGGTGCATGCCAATTTTTAGGAAGTAACTTAATCTCATGGTTTAGCAAAAAGCAAAATTCGGTTGCATTATCTACTGCGGAAGCAGAATATGTTGCAGCTGAAGTTGCTGTGCTCAAATCCTATGGATTAAGAGACAACTTGAAGACTATGGTATCACACTTGATAAGACACCCATAAGATGTGATAATACAAGTGCAATAAATCTTACTAAAAATCCAATTCAACATTCAAGAACAAAGCACATTGAAATACGATATCACTTTATAAGAGAACATGTAGCCAATAATGAAATTTGTCTTGATTATGTGAATACTGAAGAACAACTTGCAGATATATTAACAAAACCCCTAAGTGAAGAAAGATTTTGTTATCTTAGAGGAGAATTAGGAGTTTGTGATCCTTTGGAATAGTTTTCTGAAACTCTTAAGGACATCTATCTAGATTTCATCATTTTCTTGAAAAATCTTGATATTTCAATAAGGAAATCTATCTAGATCTTGATTCACTGTTTCCCCAATTGCTAAAGAACTTAAATCTATAATTTGATGATTAATTTGAGTAGTTTCAATTCGTTGAAACTCAATTTTTTATCTCTGAAACTGTTAGAGTCGACTCTGACAGTTTGCGGAGTCGACACCTGAGTTTTTGATTTTCTGTCTAAGTGATTAGAGCCGACTCTGAGTTTTGTGGAGCCGACTCTAATACGAGCGCTGACAGACTTTCTGGCTCGGAGCCGACACCCAGTTTTCGGGAGTCGACTCTAAGTCGAGTTAGGTCAAAAATAAAAAGGCGGAGTCGACCCCCATTCATTCCAATCGTCTCCTAAATCATTCCTAAGAGCTCCAAAATTTTTCCAACTTCCCCAAATCCACTCAAAACCCTTGATTAAGCTTCCAATCTTCTCAATGGCACCAAAGAGGCGCGGATTCATCGCTGGAGCATCCGTTCCAACGAGAAGACGCACGATTCGAAGGCAACCATCGCCTTCTTCCTCTTCGGCCACTCAAGAGGATTCTCCACCTACACCCTCATCTCCTAAGGTTGATCAATTAGCTGGTAAGACCATTACCACTGGGAGGAAAGTTAATTTTGATTTATTTGAATCAGAGGGTTTCTCTATTGGACGAAATTTAAGGGATATGGGATGGAAGAAAGTGTGCTCACTAGACTTGCCCACATATCCAGCATTGGTAAGAGAATTTTATAATGGATTAAGCAGAGGAGAAGGAGGATTGATTAGCACAGTGAGAGGAACTAGGGTTATGGTAACAACTGAAATTCTTGGAACCCTTTTAGAAATGCCCACTGTTGGTTTATTGGAATGTCAACTTAATGACAGAAGTGGTGCACTATCAAGGATGCTAGGAAGGGATGTGACTGAGTTCGAAGAGATCTTTGCAAATCAGTTAAACCTAGAACTCAGATTATTACACAATATATGTGGTAGAATCTTATTTCCAAAGATAGGGAGATTTGAGTATGTCTCGGAGCGAGACGTTCTGATGATGGACTGCATTATAACTGGAAGGCCAGTCAATTTAGCTGGCATGATGATAGGATACATGGCAGAGGCAGCCACTAAGAAAAGATCAACTCTACCCTATGAATGATTCTGACATTAGTTTTTAGAAGCCAGGGTGTACTCATAATGGAAAACGAACCTTTAAGAAAACTGAGACACACTGATTATTACAGCATTTCTACTATTCACAGAATGGGATTTAAGAAAGTTAATGGTGTTTGGATGAGGAGAGAGGAAAGAACAGATAGGGATGGTGCAGAGGGAACCAGACTAGAAGAAATCCCGGGACCATCTACTGCGGGACCATCAGTCCCTGATTCATCTTTTGCGGGACCTTCGTCTGCTGGACCTTCGGAGGCCAGACCGAGTTCTATTCCATCACCCCCACATCAGCCTATAACAAACTCTGGAGGATTTTCTAATGAACAACTTGATCAGTTAAGAAGCTTACTTGCTGAGTATGACACTCACAGGTCAAATGAAATTAATCAATTGAAAGAAGACTTTAATCTGCTGAAAGAAGAACTAAATTCGAGACTGGACATGCTATCCTTTACCTTAGGCAATTCTGTAGAATCCTTTGGAGCTGAGCTTCACAAGATTTTCGAAAGGATGGAAGGCATTGCCGATGGATCGGGATCATATGTTCATGCAACGAGTCAATTGAAGAAGGATATTGACCTTGCAGTCTCTCAAATCGAAGCCTGTCTTGAAAATTTTAAGAAGTCACAAAAAGATGATGTAATGGAGATAATTGGTCATCTAAAGAAAATTGTATTCAAGCATATTTGATCTTGTTTTAAAGTTTAATAGCTTGTACTTAGGAAGTTTGTGATTATCCAATATATTTCATTTTGAAATGTAAATGAATCAACTGATGTAATGGTTCTTGCATATGAAATACAATTTCACTTTTTCAAATTTTGATTGATTGGATTCCTATGCCTTATTGAGTTTATGAATTTTTTTTTTTTTTTACTCTCCTTATTGCTTATAACAAAAAAGGGGGAGAGATAGTTGTGTATATGCAAAGAAAGAAAAGTTTATATATGCATAAAGAAAGAAAGAAAGGGGGAGAAGGGAGAATTAATTGTTTATGCAAAAATGAATTGAAATGATTAATCTGTTACAATTTGATGGTTATATATAAGAGGAGCTACTCAATGCAGGGGGAGCTTAACAAAAAGCTCATTTACAATCTTATGCACATTAAGTTTAATAATTCAATGGACTGTACAATTTTAAAAGTTTACATTGAACATTGGCATTAAAACTTAATTTCAATGGTTTAAAGTTAAAATGACTATAATCCTTAATTTGATTGAATACTTGAATGCATATACTCAAAGTTTTTGTTATCATCAAAAAGGGGGAGATTGTTGACCCAATTGATGATTTTGATGATTAACAAAACTATGTGAGTATAATTTTTGAAGGCTCTAATGATTTTGATTTAGTGTTTCAGCCTATAAGACTATTGAAAGATCAAAATCAAGTGTTACAATGTGTTCTGGATCGAGTCTAATGTCTAGGTAAGAATTGCAGACATTAGAGTCGACTCCGAGAATCACAGAGCCGACTCCGGAACTGGCACGGCCATTAGAGTCGACTCCGAGACTGTGAGAGTCGACTCTCACAGACGGAGCAGAAAGTCGATTTTTCTGGCTCCAACCTAGAGTCGACTCCGGGTAAGTTAGAGTCGACTCCGGAAAAGCATCTTGTCGACCCCAGAAAAGCCAGAGACGACTCCGGAAATATCAGTTTGAAATGCCTCGAGCTAGAGCCGACTCCAGAAAAGTTAGAGTCGACTCCAATCCACCTGGAACGAAAAACGAAGTTGCCAGATCAGCACTAACGGTAACTTTTCTATTTTTACTCATTTCTAACGGATATATTTTGATAGAAGGTACACTCAACGGATAGTTTTATTCCAAAAGAGGTGTAAAAGAAATCTATAAGAAGGGGAGTCTATTGTTCAAAAAAAAAAAAAAAGAGAGAGGAAAAGAACGAAAAATCTGAAAAAGAATCTGAGATAGACAAATCCCATTTCAAAAATCCGAGAGCCTGAATCTTGAAAGGAAAACCGTTTAGCTCAAATCCACACCACTCCAAAAGCCTCAAGAGGAATCCAAAGCGCTCAAAAATCAAAGTCTTGGAGGATTTCCCAACTAGAAGAAAGGAGATTCGGTTCTTGCTTTTCGTCCCTTCTCCACTGCTTCAACCACGAAGAATCGGAGCTGAGGCTTGATTCAATCCAGCAAGGAGAAGAAGAAAAGAAGAAAAGATCAAAAGCCAACCTATCTACAAATCAGGCTTTTCTAAACCTTATTCTTTAATTTGTATATTTGCTCATTGAGGAGCTTTTGTATTCACAAACAAATCTCATCCTATATTTGGCTAGTTCAATCTGGGGGATTGAACTAGAGGAGGTAGTTTTACCTCGGGTTAAAGCTTGTTTAAGCTAGGGTTAGTTGTGAGCCCGTGAAAAACAACGTGTAGGGTTTTGTGCTGGTAAGCCCAAGTAAAACCAGCTGGGTTCGTTGTGCACCCGGTAAAACAACAAGTTTGAGTTGTAAGCTTGGAAAACAACTCGGCTGTAATCTAGAGAGATTATAGTGTGGACCCAAGTGAATCTTGGGAGTGGACGTAGGTGTTGGATACACCGAACCACTATAAAATCTTTTGTGTTTGCAGTGTCTTATTGTCTCTTTATCTATCTCTATCTTACTCACTGCACTTTATAGTTATCTTGCATTCACCCTCATTAATCTCAAGCAAACTAACTATTTTAAAAAGGGGCTAAAATTTTTAAGAACCCAATTCACCCCCCCTCCTCTTGGGTTGCTATCTGGGCCAACACTTGGTTCTTTTCTCTGACTTCTCCCCCTATTTTCAGTGACAAGCACCTCGGACTGAGATGAAGTACCCTGTGCCTTCCTTCTCATCTCCTCATTAAGAGCACTACCCTTTGCCATTTGCAAAGTAACAATACCATTAGGGACTGAGTTTGTAATTGAAACCCGAAATGTCTCCCAAGACTCTGGTAGAGTATTCAGTAGCCATAGTCCCAACACTTCATCATCAAACTTGATACCCATTCCTGACAATTGATCTAGGAGCCCTTGAAATTTATTCAAGTGATCTAAAATAGAA
The DNA here is from genome assembly GCA_900491605.1 of Calamus simplicifolius. NCBI lineage: Eukaryota > Viridiplantae > Streptophyta > Magnoliopsida > Arecales > Arecaceae > Calamus > Calamus simplicifolius. The sequence goes on from UESW01003928.1 coordinate 1,265,710, forward strand.
GTCCCCTCCTTGTACCTCAAATTCATCGGAGAATTCAACAAATATAATTTATTATTCCCTGATTTAGAGGCATATAATGATTCAATCTTCTTCCACAAGGCTCTAGCATGTGTCTCATTAACAATGTGATTATAAACATTATCTTCTACATGTTGCCGAATAAAACCACAAACCTGTTGATATTCAAATTCTCATTCCTCATCAGACTTGAAATCCGGCTTCTTAGTAGCAAACACAGGAAGATGCAAATTCTTCACAAATAGCAAATCCTTCATTTTGTCCTTCCACAAATGATAATTAGTGCCATTCAAACAAACTATCTTATTTGTATTTGCTTCCATCATTCAAGCAAGTCAAATAGCCCCAAACCAAAGAGCTCTGATACCACTCTGATGGGGAAACAACAACACAGTAGTAACAAATCACAATATGCAGCGGAGATATATTCTTCCAACTTGAAAGAATCTGTGAGGAGCAATAACAAAATTTATGGTAGCAATTGAATATCACAAACACACAAGAGACACTAAGATTTTTAACGTGGAAAACCCCTCAAAGCAAGGGTAAAAACCATGGGTCATCCAGACCAAAGAAATAGCTCCACTATGATCAAATAAGGGTACAAGAGAGTCTCAAACAAGAACACAAATGAGTACTCACAGCCAACCAAACAATAAAGCTAAGAAGCTTACAATAGAGAACCAAGAAGTTTAACAAACTCAAAAACAGAGCTATTGTCCGACCTGAGTTTCTCGCACCTCAGACCTTGTTTTACCGATCCAACCATTCAGAATGAAGAACCAGATATTCCGAACCTGCTGTCAAAATTTTAGCCTGATCCAACTGTGAACGAATCTGCAGTAGCAATTTTACGGTGGCTGCACTGAGTATGTGTGGGAAGGGCTTCTTCTTCTCTTCTCTCTTGAATGGCGGCTCTCTTCTCTCTTTTTTTCAAAAATTAACCCTAATATCACCCTAGTGATTCTTACCAAAATGAACTCTTACCTAATCAGACTCATTACCGATTAGGGATTCATATCAAGATGGACTCTTAGACTCATCACTCATTATGGATTCTTACCAAATCAGACTCACCACTTAGACAAGTGTGACACAAAGTAAGCTTACACATTTGGGCCTTTTCTTCATATAGGAAGGGAGCCCAAACCCAACAGCACGATTATACGCGCACGATTAATCACCGCACATGATTAATCACCGTGCACGATGCACAAAGTCCTCTCCATATTCCTTAAGCTTGCTGGATCCAAGCAACTTGGTGCATTCCCATGGATGTTGCTATAAGTAGCCCAACAATATAAGGCATGTGATTTGATGCACTTGGCTAGATGTTGTGTAATTGAACCCACCAAAACCCTTCTCGCTGTAATAAATGGCTCTATCAAAGTTCCAGGCGTTAGTCTGAAACAATTACAACAAACTAAACAATATGAACTGGAGTTACACATTAACTAATAATTACATCTCTGCCCGCTGAAATCAAGCAGATCGTCAGGATTCTATTCGAAGCGGAGTTATCATGCACCAATCGGACCAAGATCGAAGTCTTACAGCTTTCTTGTGTTTCTGTTCTCTTGAAGTCTTCAGTAATCGAGCATCAGTCGACCATCAAGATCCAAGAATGCATCACATTATTTCCTCGGTTGGCTGAGGATTTCTTCCAGTCAAAGAGGACGCTCAAGCATCTGGATGACCTTGCAGCTGCTTGTGATTGAGATGAAGAGGAGCTCATTAGATATAAGGTTGGTAGCATACTAACGGAAGAGCTATCGTAAGCTTGAGAAAGCGACATTGCGTTGCTTCAAGAACCTCAGACTCTGAAATAAGATCGCAGAGCTGGAAGTGCATGAGAAGTCTCAGTTTGAGGAGATCAAATGGCTGAAAGATAAACATTCTTCCATCATTTCTAACCAAACTTCGATTGAGGAAGAAAGTGTTGGAAAATAAATCCTTAGGGGAGACTCTAAAGCTAATTAATTATAACAATGTAATGTGGAAAAAATATTAAATTGACTTACTAGGAATCTGCTTGGATTAGCCCATAATGAAAATAGTGGAACAAGATAGTCCCGGAAGCATATACCGGACGCCATTTTATGGCAAATTTTTGACCCTTATGCTAAAGCCACTGAAAATTCTATTCCAAGATATAATGGAAATTCCGTCTTTTGTAAGCATGATTGTGAAGAAGATTGATAGAACTCCTTCCAATAGCCAGTAGCAAAGGCTCAAAATAAAATAATAGAAGAAGAGGAACTCAAGGGAAAGAAGAATTATTAAATTATCAAAGAGAAATAAATTTTAATGCAGAAAGGGAAAGAGGTTTTCAAATTGAGAGATAGTAGCTTTTAATTGCTTCAAATATAAAACCTCTCCATTCTAATGATCTTAAATAGATCGTGAGGAAAAGTCTTTGGTTCTTAAGAAGCGATAGAGGGTAAGAAAGCAATCAGTCTTTTGAAAAAAAGGTGGCGGATGGTAGAAAGCCATCCGTCTTTGAAAGGGACACAATGAAAGGATTCCAATGGCTACAAAGCTATCAGTCTTTCAGAAAAAAGGTAGCGGATGGTGGAAAGCCACTCGTCTTTGAAAAGACACAATGTAAGGATTCCAATGACTACATAATAAGAAAATTTTAAAAGCTCTAATAATTCCCCTGTAACTTATATTTGATTTTAGATAATAAGGATAATCACCTTGGGATTAGCATAATCAATTATCTAAAATCATTATGATAATTTCATTTCAATTACCGAATGCCTCCTTCGATCTAGAGCATTTATATGCCATATTGATCGAAAATTCTTTAAGAACCAAATCTATATCAACTCCTACACTTCCCTATTTTTCTCTATGTTAAGGAATTCAAGCAATCCTCTTTGATTGTCATCATGTACGACATTTTGAAACGCAACACAATTATTTATCAATTATCTAAAAAATTGTGCCATTTATATTATTCTCTAACTCCTTAGCTCTTTATATATAAGAAGTTAATAATGTTTGAGCAATTCAATAAAATGATTCAAAAGATGCTCAAAATTTGGATCAACTTTAGATATATCTAATGTATACTTTTGCTACGTACTTATATAATTCCTTTTCATATATAATTCCTTTTCACTTTGTAAACTAGTGTCGACATTATTATATAGTCTTGTCAAGTTGACACAGAGAATTAAGCTCAACACAGGCTTCAAAGTTGCCCAGAGAAAGACTAAGGCAAGCTATGTAATAAATAATTATTATTTTAAAATTTAGGATTTCGATGCTAAGAAAGGAACTAAAAGCATCGTCTTGCCTCACTACCAAGAGAGGTTTGTCTTGCCAAGAACATCACCAAGTAATGCCTTCGAGACAATTCACAAGTAGAACTACACCAACTAGCCTTACCGTCTAGAATCCATCAAAATCACACAGAATTCACCATATATGAAGAGAATACTAGAGTGCGCCCAATAAAGAAGCATCATTAATTTTTCAATGATCAAAACCGAGTATAAGAGAGGCTATTTATAGGCTCTATGATCCCTTATAAAGCAAGTAATGTTTGAGTACCCTCTGGAATTTGGAAAGCACAAGAAATCTACTCCTAAGACATCTTAACTAAGTAATCCCACTGCTCTCTACTTTTTAGAATCTTTTTGTTCCAATGGTGATCTAAAATACGTTGGAATTAATCCTTCCAGCACCCATTGTGGTGCTGTCGGACTCGCTGTTGGTGGCTAGATCCACCATTGGTTCTCTTAGACACGAAGTTCATCTTAGATCAAGGGTTTAGACTGTAAGAGATTACTGTGGATGCCTTCTGATGGTGACTACAATATACCGTTGATTCGATTACGATAATAAATAGTTCACGTACTGTCAGTGGGGTTTTAGGCCCGGACGCTTTGATTCTCATTCATATCCGCACCACCAACATGAAGAAGTTCGGCTTTGACGAATTGCATGAGGTACTTCTCACAATGTTGCGAGATTTAGTCGAAGGTTCTCAGTGATGATCTATAATTTATATGATTAGGCCTTGCTTTCCACCTTAATAGAAACTTCTAATAAGCCTTCTTTCAAGTGATAATAATCTAATCATCCAGGATTGCTTCAACTTCCAGCTTCTTTTGTTAGGTGGAGGTATTATCCCTTGGCCTTCACAGTATAAAGAACAGCTATAGTCAAGCAATCATACATTTTCTCCAGCATAGTCAATACTATTATACTGACCAGATAGTTTAGCTATAGCTTGTTTGCATTCCGGCTTCCATTTTCACTCCCAGATTCTTCGCCATAATTGTTTACTAGACTCCCACTGGGAAACACAAACTAGTGACCATGGGGTCACTGGTGAAGCAGATTGACTAGGTCGACCCACGGTATGTGGTTAATCAGGCTAAAATAGGTTCAGTGCCTTAGTAATAAGGACTTAAAATCCACTAGTAAAATGGCAGCTCGATGAGAAAGTGAGGAATAACAAGAAACCAAGATAATTAAGGTAACTTCAAAGGAATTTAATTGACAGCACAATTCTATGTCTCTAGGAGACATCAATCCTCTATTTTGGAAAAGAAGATCCAAGCCAAAAGAATGATATGCCCTCAGACAATCGGTATTGATGCAGACAGTTGTTGGTTCGCTGAAGCATGAGTGAAAGTATAATACCTCAAAAAAAAACAAAATAATCTTATAGCAGATGAAATAATAATAATAATAATAATAATAATAATAATAATAATAATAATAATAATAAAGTGCTTATAACTCAAGTTTATTTGCTATTAATTATAACTCAAGTTTATTTGCTATTAATTAATTTTTACTCGAATTTTTAGGGCTATGTCATTTTGATCCACTATATGAGCTTATAATGATAAAAATAATACTTATAACTTAAGTTCATCTAACAGATTAATTTCAATAGGTGAGCTTAGGCCTTTTATTTTTATTGATCATGCACTTTCATAAAGTTCTTAGACTAGCTCAAACCGTAGGCCATTGTCATGGCCCGAGCTCAGCACACAAGCTAGTTTGTGATATGGCCGTATATTTTTCAAAGTAAACTTTCTTTCAATATCATGCAAGGTTTGTTGAAACATTTATTTCATAATAATGATGAAATAAAAATAATATTTTTATATTGATTTAAAATAAAGACCAAGAAAAATATAACAAGGCTATAGAACTAGGGTATAGGGCCATATAAAGCAAGGCCCAATACAAGAATTTATGATTATTATTATTTTATTTTCAATTTCTAAATGCTGGTGTGAGGTTGATTGAACCCTAGTTTCAATCAGGTTCAAGGCCCATCAATGACGAGACAACGAAACAAGTAGGAAGGATCCCTATGACAGAAACGCAAGGACTCCCTTCTGCTAATATAAAGAGATGGCCGATGGCCCAGCATCACACCAAATGGAGGGATAAGGGAAGCAAGAATGGAAGGAGAATATGACCCCCGCTAATCAAATCAACCTACCATTTACTTAGTGACATAGGAGAAATAGGGTAAAGACATTCCCTATTATCATAAAAACCAAACGGCCAACAATACACAAGCGCCCAAAACAATGTTGGCATTTTGAAAAGGAGGGAGGAGTAGACCATCCCAAATGGTTACTTGGCCCTCACCTTCATTCTATGGTGGGCGATCCTTAAAACAAAGCAAATGATAGTAACGTACAAGAGACAAAATCTTACTTGAGATATCAGCAACGCTTGCTAATTGACCTCAACCCTCACAATCTATAGTTTGGAGAAGCTGAAGGGCAATCGGAAGCCTTGAATGAATAAAAATGGTAGCTGAGATCGATGCAGGAAAATATTGACAATGTTTCTGAGATTAAAGCTGATTAGAGCTTTAATAACTTTTAATTAGGCATTTTGGATAAAGTTTGAAGATCATCACAAATGATATTTAGAGCAGACTCAACTGATATTCTACATAGATTAAGGAACATTGCAGCGTTGGTCCTTTTGACCATAGGTGGAGCATGATGTTTGTAAATATAGGGTTTTAACAAGGAGTGTACGAGTACTTATACAAGTATATTTATATCTCATATATATATTAAGGAATTCAAATAGTATACTTTCTAGCCAGGAAGAAACAAATTAACTGTCAAGTGGTTGGCCAGAAGATGTACTTTAAATATTTGAGTTATCTAATGTAGTTCTGGTACGTACATATTAATTATTGAACTTGCAAAGTTCTACCCAGTTAGCCTTGCTTTTGCTCGAGATTATTTGTTTTTGGGCTCATTGTTTCCCGTTGTCATCGAACAAGACATGACTTGCTTGCGTAAATTTTGGGTTGTGTGTATTTGGAACCATGCGCTGGATCCAACTCTAGATAGGGTTGGGGCCACAATGGGTTGGATCTGCGTCGATGTTCAGTAAAACCGATCAATACCCTACCGATAATGCCAAATATGATCTGCTAAAAGTTGAGTTCCATGCGTTCTGAAACAGAAAATGAAATAAAATAAAACCGATTCCTTCATCATGTGGATGATCATTGGAACAACTAAAGAAGATCCAAGATAAGATATGGATACTCTAGTAAATTTACAAACTCGATCCAAAAGTCGGTCTCTAGAACTTCTAACAGACTTCTCTTAATTAGTTTTTTTACACATGAAAACAAAGGAAGAAGGCTTATCTCATTATTTAGAATTCTCCTCCTTCGTTGCAGTAGAATTCTTACAGTGCGCTATGGCTGCCTGAATTGCACTCTGGAGCTCTTCCATCGTGCTCTCATCCGAGGAATTGAAAGTCTGGGAGGTAGCCGAGAGGAGGCCGCTGTTCGTGGGAGATGTTCTCATGGAGGCTGGTGCAGAGAATTCACATCTTCTTCTCCTCCATCCATCCCTTTCCTTTGGGTTCGAATGGCCGGAGAAGGAGTAAGGTCGGCGATCAAGGTCACGCCTGCTACTCTCCCCCTTAAAGAAGAAGAAAGGCTCCACCATACTCGCACCATACTTCTTCAGGAATCGGCTACGTTGAATCCCTTCTTCTTGTTCTTCTTCTTCTTCTTCTCGGTTTCCTCCTTTTCTTCTACGTCACTCGTCGCCTTCCTCCACTTTCCAAGCCCAAGAAAGGAAGTTAAGGACTTGAATTTGGTTCTCTCTCGTGTTTCACTGGTCTCGCTATTTTTGTGGCTATAGTTGCTGTGGTATTTAAGCTTCCATCGCTCCGCATGTGCTCAAGAGGAAGGCTAAGGTTTTCTATGGAGACGTCCGAATGGCGGGGTGAGACTGGGGGGTAGGAGAGGAAATGGAGTGGGAGAAGGTGGCCATGGAAGAAGATGTCATCTGCCGGGGCCATGTCGACTGCGATGGATGGTGTGGTCTTGTTGCATTTGATGAGGTTGGGCGATGGCATGGAAGAATTAGGGTAGAGATCAGAGATCGTGAAGGAGAAGTCATGGGAAGGCGAAGAGGTGCAAGATGGAGGTAGAGGTGGTGGGATGGTTCCCCCTTCTTCCTTTGATTCCTGGTTGGCTTCGGTCTCTCCGATTTGGGCTTTCAGTGCTTCCATGGTCCAAATATGCTATGCAAGGGAGGACAGAAGGAATTTATATGGAGCCTTGGCACTCAGATTTCATTCATTTATGAAGCATTTATCATCCTAAAAAGTTCTTTCGGGCTACGATAAGGTGACAAAGGTAGTGAAGGAGATGTGGAGAGAGAGAGAGAGGTGGGGTCTCAAAACATAAGATAAAGGATTAGTGAAGCCACAAAGTATTCTTAAAACTACGTCTCGAGAAGTTTTAACTTTTAATAACGGTCCCTTCAGTCTACGTCGTAGTGATGGTCCAAATGATAGACCAGAGTTTTCGCCCCTGGAATGGTGACAAGCCATGCTGCATGCCTTCTTTCTTTGCCTGTGTTTTTCTGGCCAGGATGGGATAATCTTCTCAGTGCCAAAATGTCAAAGATAGGCATAGTTAGGAGTCGGCAGCTGGGCTTTTACCACTCAATTATTTTTATTTTTTTTTTTTTTTTTTTTTTGAGGGGTTACGTACGATTCTGTAATTCTCGTTTTCTATTTGTCAGACGGGGGCACAAGCAGGTAGTTTTCATTGAGGCTTTCTTCAAATAGTAAATGAAGTATTTTATTTGTTTATTATTTTTTTGTAATGGAAAGCTATTGTCACATCTCAAACCTAAGGGTTGATATTTTGAAAATAAATCTCTAACATAGGTGCCTTATAAAGAGTAATTACACATAAAATTAAATAAATATAACCAATGATATAGCAAAGTCAATTAATATTCATTCAATAAAACTAGTCAAATTTCATAAAAGTTTGATAACAAAATCGGACATAGAATCTTGGTATTAAATTAACTAATTAATCATAAGAAAGCAACTAAATCTTGGACGAGCTTCTACCCATAATTTTGCTTATTTCTTGATCTTAAAAAAAAAGGGGTTTATAAGCAAAGCTTAGTAAGTAACTCCCAAACATATATGCAACTTAATTCAATTTAAAATACATACAGATGTTTAACTATTATTTTTATAAATAATTTTAATAAAAAAATGCATATCATTTGTAATGGCAACATTAAATATAAAAACTTAAAACTTTTATTTTAAAATTATGATAATAATTCTATAGTCATAACCACAACCACATATAAATCCTATGGTAGCACCAAAATAGATCGCCACATTTTAACTTTACGGAGTTAGGTTAGAAATAAATATATTTCCCTATGTAAGTTTATCTCGATATTAATCATAAGCCTTTATACAAACTCCGAAAAGAAGGAAGAACATGTCATGAATCGTAGTCGATTGAAAGTTTAATTATAGCTGTTGCCGCTGAAATCCATCCTTCGACTCGGGCGCGTCGATCTCCAGGAAGAGGGGGCGGACCTGCAAAAGAAGCCCACACGCGGAGGGACGCTGGGGGTGGTCCTCCGCGGAAGACCCTCCGACGCTCAAGTCAGTGGAGAAGAAATCGGCGATCAACCAGACAGTGAGGAGGTGGATCTCTCCGGAGACCTCTCCGGGGGCGGCCAATCGGAGGCTCCAAAGGGCAGGAGCGCCGACGAGCTACCGGCGAGAGCAGGAGAGTGAGAGTGGGGGTGTAAGCGCGCAAGTGTGCGTACAGAGATGCGTACCTGAGGGAATCTGCGATTATGATATTTATAGACTGCCACCTGGATCGTGAGCGCCTTCTGGAAGGTCCGGAGGTTGTTATGATACGGAGACGGACAGAATCAGGCCGTTGTGGGGCCGTTAGGATCTGTATCCTGTTTGTTTTGGTATCGACGGCTGGGAGAGCTCCCTGGTGTCTCGAGATCGGGTTGAGTAGGCCTGGGGCGGTTACGATAGGCTTTAGGCCACGTTCCGATATGATTCCTTGTCTAGGATGCCGCTCAGGTAGGTTCGGGCTCTCCCGCGTCAGGCTCCGCGGAGGTAGATGTTAAGTTGTGGATCGCTCGAAGGAGCCGAGCTACGGAAGCCCGGAGGAGGTCGAGCTACGGAAGCCCGGAGGAGGCCGAGCTACGGAAGCCCGAGGAGGCCGAGCTACGGAAGCCCGGAGAGGCCGAGCTACGGAAGCCCGGAGGAGGCCGAGCTACGGAAGCCCGGAGGAGGCAAAGGGAGGAGGTCAGCCTTAGCCGCCTCGCACGGATATTAATGTAATGACGATTTTACCCCCCAACACATGCCCTCCACTCCCTAGTTCGAAGCGTAGGTTCGGGCGTAGGGAGTATGAGTTCGAATGGCGCGTCTTGGATGGGACGTCTTGGTTTAACTAGCTTGCGCAATGATGCCTTAATTAATGCGACAGGGTCATCTCAGCCTTCGGGGCTAAGGCTCCTCCGCGAGCGGCGGTTAGGATTGCGCCACGCTTCGAATCCCGATCAATCGGGTGGTTGTCGAGGCGATTTCGGACGCCTGGGACGAGACGCCCCGCCTCTTCAGGGCGGCTTCCTTGGCGGAGAAGCGAAGTGACGGCTGCATGGTGTATATATATACATATATTGTGCATGTGCGCTTGGCGTCTTCTCGTTTTGTTTTCAAAAAGGGGTTCTGGTCTTTCATCTTCTTCGACGCTCATAGCTTTCGTTTGGTACCTCTTTCAATGGCGATGAGCCCAGACGATGTGGCCTCCGAGATCGTTGCTGAGGACTTGGGGAGGATTCACCAACGGTATGGCTTGCCCTTGGACATCGTCTTACGGGCGCCAGAACCGAAGATAGGGTTACCCGAGATTTAGAGTCCGGGGTCTTCATCTATGAAGACAGTTTGAAGGCGGGTCTTCGTTTTCCTCTCCATCCCCTGGTGAAGGAGATCATGACCCACTACAACATCAGCCCGTCAATGGTGGCTCCGAACAGTTGGCGGAATGTCATCGGGTTCATCTCGATGTGTCACCAGATTCGGATCGTTGCCACCCTTCCCCTTTTTCGCGCTTGCTACCACCTGATTCCCAGGAGGAGATCGGAGTGGCCGTACATCGGGCCCCGGAAATCTTTCAACGTAATCGCGGATAAGCCCTCTTCCATCAAGGGGTGGAAGAGTCGGTTTATCATCGCGGAGGGGAACATCGGCTCCGACTTCCCTCGGAGATGGGGAGATGTTGTAAGGGATGCGGAGACGCATCCGGCCTTGTCAGCGCAGGAAGAGGAGGACTTGGACGTCCTCCGTAACGGGCAGGTGTTTTCGGCTAATGACCTGCTATCGGAGGGGGCCCTCTTCGCAGCCGAGCTCAGCCCCTTGGACCCGCAAGGTGGGTCTCTTTCGTGCCGTGTATCTTTTTCGATTAGTGTGCTTGATTCTGAGTATGTATGCTTTGATGTGGCAGCCGCAAAGTCGGCATTATCGAGCCTCTCCAAGAGAAAGAGAGGGAAGCGCCCAGGGGAAGGCAGCGGTGTGGACAGCGGCCGGCCCGAAAAAAGGGCTCATACATCCGCGAGGAGCCCGCGGGCGCTGGAGCAGTCGCTACAGAGGCGCCGGGGGCGAAAGAGGATCCGGGGAGGATGGTTATGGCGTCCGACCCTTTCGTGTTGGAGATTTCAGATAGCTCGGATGAAGCTCCATCGACTCGCCAGACCGCATTCCCCCTGAAGGAGGAAACGGCGGCGGATCCGACGGAGGCGGCCATCCCCGAGGGGGCCATTGTCCCCGCAGGATCACCACCGGCCCCAGCAGGAGAGGGGGAGGAGACGGTCGTAGCTGGAGAGGTTTGGGGAGAACTCTCCCTCGGTCCCGCTGTAGAGGGGTTCAGAAGCAGTGGGGCGGGCCAGACCGAGACTTCAGGGGAGCCTGCGGAGGAGGCGCAAGCGGTGGAACAGGCCGGGATCTCGGAGGGTCCAGCGGTGGAGACACAAATGGTGGTCATCAAGGAGGGGGCATCGAAGGAGGGGACGCAGCAAGGCAGGAGCCCCGTATTGGGAGCTTCTTCGAGAAAGGTTTTGGGGAGGCTGGCGCTTGGGCTGGCTGAAATATCTGAAGGAACCCAAGCCAGGGCCTTGACGGAGGAGGCTGGGAGATTGAAGGCCTCTCAGGCGGAGGCCGCCCAGGCTGGTCCTTCAGGCGGGGTTGGCTCATTCGGCAGCTCGGACGCTAGTATCGAGGAGGCGTTCTCTGCCATGATAAGGTCGGCCTTGTATCCGGGCGCGGACCCTTCGGCGGACAAGTTTGCCGACCTGGGGCTGGTCGATGCTGCGTTTGGGCAGCAAGGTGTGGCAGAGAGTATCCATCTTCTTCCCGACATCGATAACACGACCTTGATGAGGATGACCCGAGCCTATGCCTCGCGGGTGAGTTATTTTTCTTGTGCGATAGACGTTTCTCGATTGATCCCGTCATGGCCTCTTATTCAATTTTTGCCTTTGCAGAGTGTTTTGCTTTCCCGGGCGATTTGCTGGCGCTTGAGTTTGGCGACGGGGGCCAGTGTCCAGGCCCGGAGGGAGAATGTCGAGCTCCAGTCGCGGCTGAAGGTGTCTGAGCAGTTCGAAGAGCTCATGGACACGATGGATAGGAACTTGAAGGGGGCAAGGGCGGCACATCAAGCTGCCGTGGACGAGGTGTCCAAGCATAAGCGCAGGGTGGAGGAGTTAGAGGAACTCCTGGCGAAGAGCGACAATGTGTGCTTGGAGTTGGCCAGAATTGAGTCAAAACACTCCGCGGAGGTGGCGGCGATGCGGCGGGAACACGGCGAAAGTATGAGTCGGCTGGGAAGAGAGGCCGACGATGAAAGAAGATGTTTGGGAAGGATGCTCGGCGAAATGGAGGAGCGACTGAAGCACCGCGATAGCGAGATTGCCCATTTAAAAGAGGGCGCTAAGTGGGACCAGGGAACCATAGCTCGGGTGAGCGACGAATTATCCCAAGCCTGGAGGGATATCGAGGCCAGACAGCTGAAGATCAGTGCTCTGCAGGAGAGGGTCGAGCTGGTACGGGCTGACAGGTCGAGAGCCAGGAGCGAGGCAGAGGAGATGGCCAAAAGGTTGGCCGAGCGAGAGGGGGAGGTACGCTCTTATTTTTCCCCTTTTTGTTTTTACTACTGGGTTCTCGCAGTGCCGATTTGATTTTGGATTTTTCAGATGGCGAAGATGGAGTCGGAGGTTCGGGCTCTTCAAGGTGAGCTCGTGTCCGCTCGCAGTAGGAGTTCGGAGCTCGAGACGCAGGTTAGCGAGCTCGAGGAGCAAAACGTCGTCCTGAAGGCCCAGGTGATCAAGGCTGAGAAGCAGACAGCGGAGGCCAAGACGCAGCACGCCATACTCAGAGGGAGGCAAGACGCTATCAGCGTTGATGCCTTCCTTCATGGGAAGGAGGAGTGCAAACAGCAAATTCTTAACGAGCACCCGGAATGGGACCTTTCCATCCTGAGTGCTGAAGATTCCGAAGACGGCGAGTCCGAAGAAGAAGATGAAGATGAATATGTCGATGTTTCTGACGCCGAGCCTGGCGGCGCCCCTGGTCCCAGCGAAGCTGTAGCCTCCGAGGGACGGTCGCAAACTGTCACAGAGGGGGCAAAAATATCAGAGAAGGGCGAATCTAGCCGTGCTTTGGGAACCAAGATGTGACTGAGGGTATTCCCAAAGCCGGTGGGGCTCCTGGTTCTTAGGAGCCACTCTTGTATCTCGCCCTTTTAGACATTTGTTTGACGTTTCGTAGCAAAGGAATTTCCTTTTTTATCCGAGTGTTTTTCTTGCGTGACTTCGCTGTTGCTTAGCCTTGCCTCAATGGTGAGCGGCCCATGGCTCGCTGATACCCTTGGGCCACCTTTAATTCGAGATCAGGAAAACGTATTGGCTCGGACCGATAGGCGAAATAGGTCGGTTTGGACCGACGAACAAAGTGGGTCGGCTAGGGCTGACAGGCGAAGTAGGTCGGCTGGGGCCGACGGATAAAATAGGTTGGCTGGGGCCGACAGACAAAATAGGTCGGCTGGGGCCGACAGATAAAATAGGTCGGCTAGGGCCGACAGATAAAATAGGTCAGCTGGGGCCGACAGATAAAATAGGTCGACTGGGGCCGACAGACAAAATGGGTCGGCTGGGGCCGACAGGCAAAATGGGTCGGCTAGGACGACGGATAAAATAGATCGGCTGGGGCCGACAGACAAAATGGGTCGGCTAGGGCCGACGGATAAAATGGATCGGCTGGGGCCGACAGACAAAATGGGTCGGCTGGGCCGACAGATAAAATAGGTCGGCTGAGGCCGACAGACAAAATAGGTCGGCTGGGGCCGACAGATAAAATAGGTCGGCTGGGGCCGACAGATAAAATAGGTCTCGCGCTTCCTGCCATCCTGCTAGCTCCCTGCTGTCTCGTAGGCAATTCGGTTTTTACTTTACCAGAAATGGTGATATGGCACAGTGGAGGGCATAAAGCTGCGTCAGAGCTTTTTGGAAGGCGCTCTTTTCCTATGCAGGTCGCTTTGTCGTGATGCGTACGTAACCGCCTATCACTGGAGGGTACTATTCTTGAAGGACGATTTTCTGAGTTCGTCGGTTTTCGAAGCGTCAGTGGATGATTTCCTGCATTTACTGGCCGTGATTCGGGATCAGGAGGGGATCTTCGTACACGTCCTGGTTCAGGTGGTGGGTTTGACGCGCAGTGGGGCGCCAATCTTGAGAGACCACATGGAGGTACTGCTTGGAAGTTTAAATCTCGAGACGCGCAGTCTGGGTAGCTTTTCCCGGTCCATTTCCGCCTATAAAAAGGAAAAAGGGGGTCTCATCTGGTTATCCCCAAAGCTTCTTTCTCGTTAGAGCTCCCATCATGCTCATTTCTCTGTTGTTGCAAGTGAGAGGATCAGGCCTAGGCTCCTTACCGCCGGATAGATGGGGCGACCGAGGAGCAGCTGGAGGATGGCTCGTCCTTAGGGGATGAGTCCCGGAGATCACATGGAGAGCGCACATGGGGGGCGCAGAGATCACACGGGGAGCGCACATATAACTCTTCCCGTGTGACCTTTGCAGCCGGTTACGGGGGGCTTATGGCAGGAGGCGTATCGACACCCCCGTAGCACGCACAGACTCTCCCTTTTTGCTGGCTTGGGTTCCCGTCCCTTCTCTGAGGGGAATCCTTGCCACGGGAGGGAAAATATGGGAGCAACCGGGGTCGGATGGTCCCCGGTTCCCTTGGCTGGGCGACGACCCACGATCCAGCACCCCCTCCTAGGGAGCAGGCCGGATCGTCCGGATCCTCAGAATCAGCATCCGTGGGCCATGCCTCCTTTTGGATCTTTTAATTCATCCGCCCGGGCAGACTGATTCCATGGTTTGCCTGATTTGTTGATCCGGTCGTCGGAACATCGCAGTCGCCTAGGTCTGCTTTGGAGCAGTTGCTCGGGTTTTGAATTTGTCTTTATTTTATGCATTTCAATGTTCTTGTAACGCCCGTGAGGCATTTGTAATTGATCATGATCGGCAATAAAGAGAATTTGGTTCTGTTTTTCAATCCTCATCTTTTCTGTGCCGAGCTTGCTATTATTATTGTTTGTGGGGTGCCGAAAGCGTTCCGTTCGTCCTTAGACGAGGATCCCACGCCACTCGAACTAATCGAGGTTCGTATTCGGCGATTCATAGACCATTCGGGGAAACACGCCCCTTACTCTGGTCGGAAACTTGGTGTTTTCGCGCTTTGCTTTTCCTAGAGCCCAATTTATCGTAGGTCGGTCTTGGCCGAAGCTCAGGGAATTTGCACCCCTTCTCGTCATGGTTCAAGGGACCAGTCACTCGAGATAGTCGAGTTTCGGGGAACATTTT